>JAPMAH010000021.1:5670741-5766330 GCA_029582155.1 Panopea generosa
CAGAGAAATGGTATCATTCTATTTCCGATGTGATCAACTTTTCTTCAGCTTGCAAGAATTATCATACGAAAATACTGCTTTAAGCACCAGTATGTAAATACCAATTTTTATCGTGCAAGTATTTCAGATATCAAAATGACATCTGTTCCTTTATGAATGTCAGAAATGAATTCTACTTAATCGTTTATAAACAATCAGCAGGTACTGGCGTACACCTTTGACAAATAATATCATAAAGTATATACTCTGTCGTGCGCGTATACCCACATGAGTGTATAGAAATATATAAATGGTAAAGTAGACAAAATAGCTTTTTCAATAGTGTTTCAGTATTATATCAGTCATAAGATAATACGAAACGACATATTTGTTAGATAAATTATTATCAAAAGTTAGTATGATGTAAGAGGTGGCCGTTATGTGTTTGAATATATATTGATACATACAAATGCTAAGACTTTAAAAATGGTACTAGAAGCTTCCTCGCCTGACGCTCAGCATTTAGAGGAGAGTTATAGGTCTGGTCAGCCTGATGTCGGTATAATGTGACTGGGTGGGGTATCATACCATGTGTCTGCGGCATGATACTCTAGTGTGACAGCGCTTAGAATACTGTCTCAAGTAGACACCGTCGCGATATGACTTAAAAATTGTTAAAAGCGACGCTAAACACCATACAACTACAACAACATACTAATGCTGTTGTTTTGATTTGATATGAGGAATGACTGCAACGTTATACAGTGTATAAACTTATTATTAAAAATCATATTTAAGCAACTAAGTATAAAACATATTTCAAGGATCCTTTCCAGGTTGATTTTTTGGTTCTTATTTCTAATTGGGTTTAACACGATTTTCAACACAGTTCATGTTGTAGACATTCAGTTTGTATTGCGGAGAAAGACCTCAGAATCAATCTTAGTAGAACCACCGTCAAGAAAACATTTTCGCATAAAGTTTAAGGATCTAGCGTGACTCGTATGTACGGTCTCGGCGGTGATAGAGCAACGTTCTGGTGACGGCGCCTCAGATCACTCGGCCATGCAAGACCCTTCTTAACTGAATGGTTGTGAATGGTTGTAAATGGGTGTGAATGGTTGTGAATGGTTGTGAATGGGTGTGAATGGTTGTGAATGGTTGTGAATGGGTGTGAATGGGTGTGAATGGGTGTGAATGGTTGTGAATGGGTGTGAATGGTTGTGAATGGGTGTGAATGGTTGTGAATAGGTGTGAATGGTTGTGAATGGGTGTGAATGGTTGTGAATGGTTGTTTATGGTTGTGAATGGTTGTGAATGGGTGTGAATGGTTGTGAATGGTTGTGAATGTGAATGGGTGTGAATGGTTGTGAATGGATGTGAATGGTTGTGAAGTGGTGTGAATGGGTGTGAATGGTTGTGAATGGTTGTGAATGGGTGTGAATGACTGTGAATGGTTGTTTATGGTTGTGAATGGTTGTGAATGGGTGTGAATGGTTGTGAATGGTTGTGAATGTGAATGGGTGTGAATCGGTGTGAATGGTTGTGAATGGGTGTGAATGGTTGTGAATGAGTGTGAATGGTTGTCAACAAATTGGTTTATTAAAGGGACACACTGTCATGTTTGCCCAGCAATGAATCCTTTTCTGAATAAGGTTTTATGCCATTTTCAACACATTTCATGTTATATATGACATATAAAGTTTTATTGGTGGAAGAAGAGTGCGATTTGTCTAAATTATAATATCCCGAAGTAAAATAAATAAGTTAAAATAACTAAAATAATGTTATAAAAATTCTTAAAAATCAATAACAAAATAAATGTATCTCTTCTATGTGGTGATACCAATGAAAACGGAAGTAAAGAAAAAAAAGTGCTGTAATATATATGACAATTAGTATGCAAACTATTTTCAACAATTCACAAGGAAAATGTCCCGTTCTAAAACAATGAATGAATAGGGTTTTACGGCGTACCAACACATTATAGATTATTCGACGCCAATACGAAGGAAGATTCCAGATTGACTCTTCATGTACAAAAACAACAAATAAACATAAAGTTTAAAAAACATACAATAACAAATGAATATGCAGAATGAACCTAGAAACAAACCTGCAGAAATGCAGAGTTTCAGCAAACTCTGTCGTATTACTCAATTTGTCACTTCTTACGACATGCATAAGCCACAGTGATCCTATTCTTGCCATTACTCATGGCTCCCTGGAACCACACAGGGGTTGATAATTTGACAAAAAATGATAAAATGAACATGACACCCTTTCAGAAGATTCCTACCCCTCTGCAGAGATCAACAGTGTTTCTATTCTTAGCCGGAACCGCACGGGATCCGTTCTAAAACAAAAACGAAATTTAAGGTTTGAATACCTATAGATGAATTTGAATTCAATATTTGTAATCGGATACCTTTTATACGATATTCAGCAAATAGTTAAATACAAATGAGAACGACAGGCTGTCATTTTGTAAGCGACATATCAAATTGAAATCAACTTATAAATGTAATAATAATATCAGAAAGTATTTGAAAAAAAAACTTCAACTAACATATTACACAATCTCAAAGAATATCTGCCATTGACCTACCGATGTCATTTTAAATCATTCAGCATAAATATCACTTATTGTAATAACACCCAACATCTCAGAATATATTGTGTATGAATTAGTGTTTGTGACTTATTGTAATTACACCCAACATCTCAGAATATATTGTGCATGATTTAGTGTCCGTGACTTATTGTATTTACACCCAACATCTCAGAATATATTGTGTATGATTTAGTGTCTGTGACTTATTGTAATTACACCCGGCATCTAAGAATATAATGTGTATGATTTAGTGTCTGTGACTTATTGTGATAACACCCAGCATCTCAGAATATATTGTATATGATTAAGTGTCTGTGATTTATTGTAATTACACCCGGCATCTCAGAATATATTGTTTATGATTTAATGTCTGTGACTTATTGTAATTACACCCAGCATCTCAGAATATATTGTGTATTATTTAGTGTCTGTGACTTATTGTAATTACACCCACCATCTCAGAATATATTTAGTATGATTAAGTGTCTGTGACGTATTGTAATTACACCCAGCATATCAGAATATATTGTGTATGATTAAGTGTGTGTGGCTTATTGTAATTACACCCAACATCTCAGAATAGATGGTGTATGATTTAGTGTCTATGACTTATAGTTACTACACCCAGCATCTCAGAATATATTGTGTATGATTTAGTGTCTGTGACTTATTGTAATTACACCCAGCATCTCAGAATATATTGTGTATGATTAAGTGTCTGTGCCCTACTGTTATTACACCCAATTTCTCAGAATAGATGGTGTATGATTTAGTGTCTGTGACTTATTGTAATTACACCTGACATCTCAGAATATATTGTTTATGATTTAGTGTCTGTGACTTATTGTAATTACACCAAACATATCAGAATATATTGTGTATGATTTAGTGTCTGTGACTTATTGTTATTACACCCGACATCTCAGAATATATTGTTTATGATTTAGTGTCTGTGACATTGCTCTGTGATTTGTGCCTTACATGGAATCTACAAATTAATCAGAAGGATCATTCTTAGGGTTTGCTCACTGATCATGTGGCATTTTGTGTTCAACTGAATACAAAGTAGTCAATGTCTAAGGAAAATATCGACGTTGCAACCAATATCTACCGTTGATTGAATTAAGACTTGGTTTATTGACAGCCCGCGCCGTGTCAAGTATTGCATCAATCGCATGCAATGCAATTCTTGAGATATTTCCTTGTCAAGCTTTTTCATCTACATAATTATATGATGATATGATACATTATACTTAAACGGCAACAAGACGATACAACATAACCTCTATTGTAATAACGCCTTGTTAACTGTCAGTCAATATAATGTAGTTATCGGCTGATGATGAGGTCAATGTCCATATTTACTGCGCATCATACATATAGTTATTTTGTATATATTACGGGGTACGATATTCCCATTCTACACCCTTCCACGTTTCTTATGCACTTACCGCTCTGAGATGTGACGTATCCTTTGTCGTCTTGTTAAATGATCACAGTCCATATAATTACGACTAATGAAAATATGAATGTGAGAGTTTAATCGACTTAATTTACAAATTTGGCCTAAAAATGGTCTATAAAAAATGGCCAAAAAAAATGGTCGTAAAAATAGCTTTTCAAAATTCATTCTTGAGATTAAATCTAGTAAAGACCTCAGGTCCATATACATGTATTTGGATATTGATCGATAGTACACTTGTATGACCTGTTGTATCGCTACATGTATTTAAAAGAGAGCCAAAGGCGTTTTCGCATTATCGCATTAAATATCACTTTCCAAATTTACTTAACGTCGACGTAAATAATAAGGCGTAATCGATGATTAAGTAATACCTTTTGTTCTGTATTATGAGTTTGCTTTCCTTGACATACGTATCTTAACTGTTCTAAGTACTATCAATTTGTTTAGATGTATATTCGTTTCTATGGGTAATCAGGAAACAGATTCTAAAAAGGGCATAGACTTACTTCGGCATTCCTTTCAATATTGTCTTCAATTCTTGTTATTGTGATTAATGTTATATGTATTAAAATGATGTACATTTTTTAATAAAATACTGTTTAAACTAAACTAAAAACTATGGGTAATCATGTTATTGACAGTAAATTAATCATAATAGCGGAAATATATATAAGTCATATAATAGAATTATCTAATCGATTCTCCGTTGTTTAAAGAAGTCATTACCCTTATTGTCAATTTCTACAAAGGCTGGGAAATTGTCCACTTCTCCTTTGCAAATAGCTTCCATTCCTGAAAAATGTAAAGAAAAGTAAAAACAGTCACTAGCGTAATATTATTATTTGTTCTAATGATCTCTTGGAAACACATACATATAACACATTAATGAGAACGAAATTGGGGGGTGCTATCGAGTCTGTTTGTCAGACATTATGAACTATGCTACAGCACGCACGCCTTCTTACATCGACTATTTTTCATTGTCGGAACAATGATGATTGCGTTCCATCAATCCATGGAATCAGAAACAATAAAAGTAGCTATCAGTAAATGATAGGTAATCGTAATTGGGATACAGACGCCTTATCCTTACTCTTTGCTTTACAGCGTGGTTTTCACATACGTGTTAAAACTATGCACCGTTCCTTTAGCATATCAACAATTCGGTTATAGAGCCAGAAACAAATACAAAACGGAGTCAAATGATGAAACGATTACGATTAACACGTTTGACTGTTTAATCTTTATAAAACAAAATACGTTCCTTTTTTTTATTTTAATATATGTGTTCACGAAGATTTGTATATATTTTATTGATAAATCTTGCCAATGGTTTGAAAAAAACATTTGAACTAAGGATGCATTAAATGGGTCACATTATTATCAGTTAGTCACAAATGTGTCATAAAACATGGTTATCATTATGCATTATTAGAAAGACACACATGTGCCATAACAGTTTTATACATTACATCTTCAGAAGCAGGGCACTGATGTGCCATAATATCAATAACATGTATTGCAAATATTAAAAAAATACAGAAAAAAAAGAAATGTGAAGGGTTCGATAGAATACGCCACACAAAATATATGTTAAATATCTAAAACAGAATTATGGACCATATACCCGATCTGTGTGGAGCATGGGGTGGTGGTGGGTAACAATATAATTGAAACAAAGGATCTCCACTGACCCGGTAACTGACCAATCAGCGATAAGCTAATCGGTTAAGCATCCAACAGAGCTTATTGCGTATGTGTGTGGAGGCTTGCGATAAGACCTGATTATACAATACACGCTGACCTTAGCTCGAATTATAAAACAGGCTATGATTTTCATAGCTATTATTTAGTTAATATTAATTGTATTCAATATATTTTTTATTATTTAATCCTTTGCTGTGTACAATGCGGTGCATGTATTATGTAACATAAAAGCTGTTTTATTTAGATGTTTAACGTCACCTATGCCATCGAGGGCTAACAGATAAACTAATCACTCTTTGTAATGCAACCGGTACTCCAGCACACCAATCTCTTCAAGAAAATGATAACTTTTCCAATTGAATCAACGGTTAGGGATTAATGACAATGAGATGCAATATAGTGATATCAGTCATCACGGATGTGGTCGGGCGGCGGGCATTCCAACGTTCTACCGCTACAACACTACCGACTTAGCTGACCGGGCCCGCCCTCCTTAGATGAAGGTCACTATAAATATGTCACATTGTCGTTAAATCTTCCTCAAATATTTGCTTATATTCATAAAACATTTTATTAAGAACTTAAGACTTCAATTTTAATATATCAAACAACCAAGTCTTATTGATTATCAACGAAGCAATTAGGAAACTTGAGATAGCGCCTTAGACCACAAGGCCACGGAGGACCCTTCGGCATACAGGTGAGGTCGTAGTGTTTGACTACGTTGTTTGGGCATTTTTCTCAGTGACGGCGTTTGTACTGACTGTTTTAATCCTTTCAAACCTCTAATCACATCTTGATTTGTTTGTGTTTCAAAACAAGTACATGTATATGGATTATTTGTTTTTGTGTTTGATCTATCTGTTTCCTTAGGAATCTCCATGTATGTAAATGGTTGAATATACATTATAACGCGCTCAACGTTTGAACTAAAATTTCCCATTTTCTAAAACTATATGCGGCCACTGAATCGAATTAAGTGCTTCAATGTTTAGAATTGCACCTACTACATTGATGACAGTTATTTGAACAGCGTTCTTGAGATGTGTGATGCACGATGCTTTATTTCCCCTATTTCTGTTCATAGGAGATACGGCTTTTCACCATGGTAGATAAATCTCCTATCCCATACATGTGTATGACAGCTTTCTCACATGACCTGTCTAAAATCTTAGACTAAATAAAATTGTGTAACATATTATTTTGTCCACAAATCGTAATCATATGTATTTTTATTTTCACAATATAAAAATATTTTAATACTTTGTTTTAGCAACCAATATAAAAGAAACAGATGTTACGTCAGAATATTGATGTCAACATATATATTTATGACGTCTTACTTACCAACAATGACAGGGTCAATGTAACAATTATATTTGAAGTGATTTATCTAAACAAACAACATACAGGGGTAATTTCTAGTTTAGACTTACATTAAAATGTCGATTTCTTCATACCCATGTGAAAGTTTGCGCTTTAAACATGCATTTAAAAAATAAACTATCTTTGTGATGACGGCCGTTGCCGAGGGCCAATCATTTAACTGAGATGAATGGGAGAAAAAGTCCATAATGAGTTCATTCATGCAGGTAAGTTTACCTTCATGTAACTTTGAGCTTCTTGTGAGATTCGAACCCACATGGATACTCATGATGACTTTTGATACTCCCATAAAATAAGTAGTTAATGTTATCACGCGTATAAGAAGGTTAATGGAAAACTCTCGTAAGCATCATTTGTTGATAAAATAATACTAATGTTTAAATAGAGTATATCGTTATTAATATCAGAACTAACCTGGCATCTATTGTAGGACGTATAAAGGAATGTTTCATACCATAAGCTCAATATTATTACAAGTACAAAGATATACACCCACCACCTACTCTCTCTCCACAAAAACCAAAACTGACTGAAAGAAAACGTATTTCCTTTATTTGCAATCATTGACCATGTGGATCGATACATATTATTTGCAAGAAAATATAATGAATGCACATGTAAACACCCAACGTCCTGCAAAAACATGACATTATATATAATTCAGGATTTTAATGTGTGTATAACACGAATTTATCCAACAGAAAATGTAGGCTAATAGTACCACTCATCTGTAAATATATAACATAAAACATTTAGACAACGCGTGTTAACTAAATGAATAGGTATATAGTATATTGAACGGATATAGAAACGCCCAGCTGATTTCATAGCCCCATTATCAAAATATTGCAAGCGATATGTACAGTAAAAGAATATGTATGTAAAGGAATTTTTATTAATGATTTTTTTTCAATAATAATGATAACATTGACACAATATTCAATGAAATACCTTTACATACATATTCTTAAACTATAGATATCTGTTATAATGTGGCTCTGAAATTTCCCGTTGTTTCTTTATGCTTTCAGTATCGAACAAAAGTGCAAATAACATAAACATGTATTTTGGTACCAGTGTCCAGTTTCCAAGTTCGAGTTAATGTATGTACCAAGTTCAATCAACGTTTGTATAGAGTACCACGTATTAAAATCATATATATTGACTTCAGTTTTTTAAAGTTAAATATTATTTTCCAACTAAACTGGATCTGTAAACTATTTTATATTGAGCCTGTGTAATAAATTTAATGTTCTGAAGAATGATGTATGTGATCTCTGTTTTTGTACACTATAACAAATATCTAAAACAGCCTATACATATTGTGCCGTCATGAATAATTTAGTTTATTTTTGTATATTCTTGATGGCTTTATTGTTTAGTTTTGTATTAACTTGACTTATTTTTGCATATACTTGACGGCTTTATTGTTTATTTTTGTATATACTTGACGGCTTTATTGTTTATTATTGTATATACTTGACGGCTTTATTGTTTATTTTTGTATATACTTGACTTTTTTTGTATATACTTGACGGCTTTATTGTTTATTTTTGTATATACTTGACGGCTTTATTCTTTATTATTATATATACTTGACTTATTTTTGTATATACTTGACGGCTTTATTGTTTATTATTGTATATACTTGACGGCTTTATTGTTTATTTTTGTATATACTTGACTTATTTTTGTATATACTTGACGGCATTATTGTTTATTTTTGTATATTCTTGACGGCTTTATTGTTTATTTTTGTATATACTTGACGGCTTTATTGTTTATTTTTGTATATTCTTGACGGCTTTATTGTTAATTTTTGTATATACTTGGCGGCTTTATTGTTTATTTTTGTACATTCTTGACGGCTTTATTGTTAATTTTGTATATACTTGGCGGCTTTATTGTTTATTTTTGTATATTCTTGACGGCTTTATTGTTAATTTTTGTATATACTTGGCGGCTTTATTGTTTATTTTTGTTTATACTTGGCGGCTTTATTGTTTATTTTTGTATATACTTGGCGGCTTTATTGTTTATTTTTGTATATTCTTGACGGCTTTATTGTTAATTTTTGTATATTCTTGACTGCTTTATTGTTTATTTTTTGTATATACTTGACGGCTTTATTGTTTGTTTTTGTATATACTTGGCGGCTTTATTATATATTTTTGTATATTCTTGACGGCTTTATTGTTTATTTTTTGTATATACTTGACGGCTTTATTGTTTATTTTTGTATATACTTGACGGCTTTAGTGTTTATTTTTGTATATACTTGGCGGCTTTATTGCTTATTTTTGTATATTCTTGACGGCTTTATTGTTAATTTTTGTATATACTTGGCGGCTTTATTGTTTATTTTTGTATATACTTGGCGGCTTTATTGTTTATTTTTGTATATACTTGGCGGCTTTATTGTTTTTTTTGTATATACTTGGTGGCTTTGTTGTTTATATTTGTATATACTTGGCGGCTTTATTGTTTATTTTTGTATATTTGGCGGCTTTATTGTTTATATTTGTATATACTTGACGGCTTTATTGTTTATTTTTGTATATTCGTGACGGCTTTATTGTTTATTTTTGTATATACTTGGCGGCTTTATTGTTTATTTTTGTATATTCGTGACGGCTTCATTGTTTATTTTTGTATATACTTGGCGGCTTTATTGTTTATTTTTGTATATTCTTGACGGCTTTATTGTTTATTTTTGTATATACTTGGCGGCTTTATTGTTTATTTTTGTATAAACTTGACGGCTTTATTGTTTATTTTTGTATATACTTGGCGCTTTATTGTTTATTTTTGTATATACTTGGCGGCTTTATTGATTATTTTTGTATATTCTTGACGGCTTTATTGTTTATTTTTGTATATACTTTACGGATTTATTGTTTATTTTTGTATATTCTTGACGGCTTTATTGTTTATTTTTTGTATAAACTTGACGACTCTATTGTTTATTTTTGCATATTCTTGACGGTTTTATTGTTTATTTTTTAATATACTTGACGGCTTTATTGTATATTTTTGTATATACTTGACTTATTTTTGTATATACTTGGCGGCTTTATTGTTTATTTTTGGATATTCTTGACGGCTTTATTGTTTATTTGTGTATATACTTGACGACTCTATTGTTATTTTTGCATATTCTTGACGGTTTTATTGTTTAATTTTTAATATACTTGACTGCTTTATTGTATTTTTTTGTATATACTTGACTTATTTTTGTATATACTTGACGGTTTTATTGTTTATTGTTTTATAATCTTGATGGCTTTATTGTTTATTTTTGTATATACTTGCCTTTTTTTGTATATAATTGACGGCTTTATTGTTTTTTTTGTATATTTTTGACGGCTTTATTGTTTGTTTTTGTATATTCTTGACGGCTTTATTGTTTATTTTTTGTATATACTTGACGGCTTTATTGTTTATTTTTGTATATACTTGACGGCTTTAGTGTTTATTTTTGTATATACTTGGCGGCTTTATTGTTTATTTTTGTATATACTTGGCGGTTTTATTGTTTATTTTTGTATATACTTGGCGGCTTTATTGCTTATTTTTGTATATTCTTGACGACTTTATTGTTTATTTTTGTATATACTTGGCGGCTTTATTGTTTATTTTTGTATATACTTGGCGGCTTTATTGTTTATTTTTGTATATACTTGGCGGCTTTATTGTTTTTTTTGTATATACTTGGTGGCTTTGTTGTTTATATTTGTATATACTTGGCGGCTTTATTGTTTATTTTTGTATATACTTGGCGGCTTTATTGTTTATATTTGTATATACTTGACGGCTTTATTGTTTATTTTTGTATATTCGTGACGGCTTTATTGTTTATTTTTGTATATACTTGGCGGCTTTATTGTTTATTTTTGTATATTTGTGACGGCTTTATTGTTTATTTTTGTATATACTTGGCGGCTTTATTGTTTATTTTTGTATATTCTTGACGGCTTTATTGTTTATTTTTGTATATACTTGGCGGCTTTATTGTTTATTTTTGTATAAACTTGACGGCTTTATTGTTTATTTTTGTATATACTTGGCGCTTTATTGTTTATTTTTGTATATACTTGGCGGCTTTATTGATTATTTTTGTATATTCTTGACGGCTTTATTGTTTATTTTTGTATATTCTTGACGGCTTTATTGTTTATTTTTTGTATAAACTTGACGACTCTATTGTTTATTTTTGCATATTCTTGACGGTTTTATTGTTTATTTTTTAATATACTTGACGGCTTTATTGTATATTTTTGTATATACTTGACTTATTTTTGTATATACTTGGCGGCTTTATTGTTTATTTTTGTATATTCTTGACGGCTTTATTGTTTATTTGTGTATATACTTGACTTATTTTTGTATATACTTGGCGGCTTTATTGTTTATTTTTGTATATACTTGGCGGCTTTATTGCTTATTTTTGTATATTCTTGACGGCTTTATTGTTTATTTTTGTATATACTTGGCGGCTTTATTGTTTATTTTTGTATATACTTGGCGGCTTTATTGTTTATTTTTACATATACTTGACGGCTTTTTTGTATATACTTGGCGGCTTTATTGTTTATTTTTGTATATTCTTGACGGCTTTATTGTTTATTTTTGTATATACTTGGCGGCTTTATTGTTTATTTTTGTATATACTTGACGGCTTTATTGTATATTTTTGTATATACTTGACTTATTTTTGTATATACTTGGCGGCTTTATTGTTTATTTTTGTATATACTTGGCGGCTTTATTGCTTATTTTTGTATATTCTTGACGGCTTTATTGTTTATTTTTGTATATACTTGGCGGCTTTATTGTTTATTTTTGTATATACTTGGCGGCTTTATTGTTTATTTTTGTATATACTTGGCGGCTTTATTGTTTATTTTTACATATACTTGACGGCTTTTTTGTATATACTTGGCGGCTTTATTGTTTATTTTTGTATATTCTTGACGGCTTTATTGTTTATTTTTGTATATACTTGGCGGCTTTATTGTTTATTTTTGTATATACTTGACGGCTTTATTGTTTATTTTTGTATATACTTGGCGGCTTTATTGTTTATTTTTGTATATTCTTGACGGCTTTATTGTTTATTTTTGTATATACTTGGCGGCTTTATTGTTTATTTTTGTATATACTTGACGGCTTTATTGTTTATTTTTGTATACACTTGTCAGCTTTATTGTTTAATATTTACCAATGCAATATAGCTTACTTGTAATTTATTGAAAGTCATCACACTGTATTTTTCTGTGTGAGTTGTGTGTAATATTCTAAAAAATTCACGACGGTCTCACTATCTTACAAATGAATACACCTTTAAATGTTCTTTTCACATAATTGTACTTGATTGCTGAATGTTTTATACGGCTTTTTGGTTTATTTTTGCATGCGATGACAAGTGTTTGATTAAATATATTACCCACTTGACATTATTGTAAACATAATAACTGAGCAGGAATACAACTCGGCGCATGGAATCTTAGATGAAGGCGATACTGTGTCTAATGCAAACTGAGTTGTTGAGGTGGCATAATGGCAATTTAATGAGTATATAAATAAAAACATAAATCTAAATTTTAAAAAAGAGAATAAGCGTGATTTCAAATATAAAACCAAGTTGATAACTGGTAATACATGTTCAAGGCACACACGATCAATTTCTTCAGCTTTTTATGCTAAAACTGCATATCTCTGTAAATAATGATTGTTTCTCCAGAATGGTTAAATATGCCTGTTAACAACAGACTAGAGGATATACTGCGGTTGTATATAGGTCTTTCTTAAGAATAACATCCCTTATATGACGGCATAAAGAATATTACAACCGTGAAAATAAAGCTGTGTAAATTGGTTGGGCATAAAAAAATGTTGTTCATGATTTATTTTCTACAGATGAAAAGATTTGAACATTGTCAATAGTTATGTCATGTGGGCTGACACTTGTGCTGTTTGATGAAGATATAACAGTTTGATGATGCGTAATTATACACTGCAAGAAATGGACAGCCTGGTCAACCCCATGTTTTGCTGCATATTGCAACCGATGACAATTTATGGAAACAAGGTAATTTTAGAATCATTAGTAATCTGTTCAGTGTTCAAGAAGTGCATTTCTCTGTATGTATAATAGTGCAAAATTAATTGTTGTGTGAGACGTTTAGAATAAAGATTAGGCCATTTATAATACATTATCGATTACATAATTATGCCCTATCTAGTTTAATTAGATTTAATGGAAACCATCGTACTTTCGTTAGTTACTGAAACGTTCTCACATAAAGGTTTCACACCGAGCTCGACTTGAACTCACGACCTCAGTTACGGCAGGTGAATGATTAGCATTAGACCACTCGGCCATAAATAATACCTCTGTATGTATAAACATCCACAGTAATAATATAATGAAGGATGTTTATAGCTAAATGATAATTAACAAACATAATTATAATGAAATGGATAATAATGGCGATGCGAAAAGTATTAAATGTACAAAGAGCAGGGAGGTTATCAAATGTGTGTAATTGCATTTTTTGTTTGAAGAAATAACAGATATATCTAAGAAGAGCTATTTTAATATCATTTAGAAAAACAATTTCCTACAAAAACGTGATGTTATCTTTAAAAAATACTACTAATTGTAACTGTACATATATAAACAACAAACACACATATCCTTATCCGGAGTACAATACATATGCATGCAATTCAAATGCTATTTCGGCGTCAGAATCTCTATGCAAACCATTATAAATAACACCTCTGATCATGAAATAGGATGATGCAGAGCAAAATAACATTAAAGTCGAAACAAAGAAGGAAATTAAATCACTTGGGGGTACAAAAGCGTCCGTGCCGGTGGTAACATACATTGATTCTGCCATCGGGAATCTCGTTTATTACCTTTTCATTTACATCGTATGTACAAAATCTGTACTTTTACTGATATATAATCATTGAGCTGTTTATATCTAAACTCATAGTTAATTTAAATATTACGGAAAACATTTCATTCCATACAAAGTACATCGCTCCCACTTATATCATATTGGTGTTAATTACCTTTGAGTTCAGATAGCGATTTAAGTGAAATTTAATTATCTGGCATTCTTAACATTAAAAATAAGGGCATTTGATAACAATTAAAAATGAGTTCTATAGAAACGTCACTGGTTTATCTTTTTCTATAGCATGTGTTCGTATGTACCGGCATTTCATGTAAACTACAGTCAACCTATGTAAACGGTCACCTCAGTTATACATCCATATATTTCAAGCAGCCACATTTGTTATTTCCAGTTCATATGCTTTCAGAGCAAATTATCTTGCAATAACCTGACTTGAAAGGTCACTTTTGCCCTTTCCATGATTGGCTCCTAAGACTGGTTTGACTGTATTGGCATGATATTAAACCTGTTGTTATGTAAAAGTAAAAATATATAACCATTTTGATAAAGAATGTTTCATTTTGCTGTTCTTTTTTAGTATCTATTCAGCTTAACAAATTAGACTATTACAATATGAAGTGCATCATGTGGAATTATACCGAGACTATTAGACCACAATTTATGATAAACGCGTTTATTAACGGTTGATAATTATTATAACAATGGATGAAGTTACGATAACCGGCATTATAGCTGGTTATATTAAATCAAGTTTAGTCATCTGAGTCTCCATATGATTTTGTCATATTTTACTGAAAATGTAACAAGAAAGGTTTACATTTCTGTATGAATGTAATAGCTACGTTTGTGTCCATATAATATTTCGATCAATTATTATTGATAAAGTGATAGCAAACTGACCATCGATAATTACAATTCATATAGCTGTTTTAATTGGCAATCCCAAGGCAGATATATTTAGATTAGACTCATTTAAATTAGCTCGGTTGCAGAGCTCAGATTATATTATATCAACCGCTCTCGACTTGGCTTCTAGAGAGCGGATAGAAGGAAGGCCAAAATTCAACAAAGTTTTGGATCTAAAAAAAAGACAAACTCGGAATTGTCGAGTTTTAAAATGCATTTTGATAGCTAGCCATTTAGTGAGGAAATGTAATTTTTAGATATTTTCAGATAATTTATTTTCAAAACTGAATGTTAAGACAAGACATAAAATGTTAGATTATTATTATAATATAATAAAGTCTGAGCTTTAAACCCTAAAATTGATGAATCCATTTCCAGTATTGAGTCTTATTTTAGGAGAGACAATAATTTTGTCAAACTGCGTATCAAACCCGCAACGTCTTACGTAAACAGTCAGCAGTATATTCACTTAACTACCACCTCACTTACAGAAATATTTGCTTAGTATAGTAAGATTGGAACAGTGCACTCAAAATCAAGTACGGTGTACTTGTGATTATTTACAGTAATTACTTCCATGACACTTACTGCTACAACGAAAATGTGTTTACTGTTTAAAAATAACATTTAAATTCATTGAAATTAATAGGTGGTTATGAAACTCAATGTAAGGTTTATTTATATTTTGATTTGTTCAAATAGCTGTTGCTGTTGCAGTTATTTTTTTGTGGGTGTGTGCTGTTTTCTATTGCTCTACTTGATACGTGTATGCAACCGTTTGCTGTGCTAATATTTGTTTATTTGCTGTATTAATGAATTTTTACATTTGCTTTTGATGATATGCTTTACTTTACTGCTATAAGAAATATGTAAACACAATGTAGTGTATACTTGGACATCATCAGCGTGTCTAAGGAAATAACCGCCGTAGCAACCAATATTGATCGCTAATTGTTTGAGTGACAGCCCACGGCGGGATCAATTGGATATAATGTGGATGAACAGATGCAAAGCAACGCATTATCGATTTAGTACATTTAATTACTGATATAATTAAAAAGTGAACACTACAGCAGTAAATCTGAAATAAAATTAACCATGTACCACGTGTGTTCCATTGATTTAATGTACAAGTCACCATTTTATTCTGTATATGTGGATGGCTCGTTTGGTTTTACACCACATGAACACCTGCTTACATGTGCGAGTTGATATTGGAAGAGTCATTGTGTGGTTGACTTTTATTATTATTAAATTTCAGTTAAAGAAATAAATTCATTTCCTTGCAACCATTTTAATAAAATTGTCGTGATCAAGGAGATACATTTATATTTAACGCAAACTAATTATGAAATCTTCGAAACATTGTTTACATCATTTGCATCTATTGCAGCGTTACAGTAATTGTGTAATATTTATAATATAATCCATCATTTATCCTTTCACAAGCACGAGCAGTTGCATTAAGCTTAAGCATTCCCTTTAAACATTCAATGTCATACATTTTATATACTCATCCCTGACATTGTGGGGATATAGTATCAAACGTTAAGTTATTATAGTGTGCAGCAGATAGAAATATGCTAAAATATAAGATCAAAGCCTGCCCTTGGTTATTTATTGAACATTTGTTGTTGTGTTATGATTATTTTAAAGATGCAAACCCATATGTTACGCTAATTGTGGAATAAAATAAATGGGGAGAGTGTCGGTCGAAACACTAACTACCCATTTGCCTTCAATTGCATTAGTATCATTACCTTATAAATATCTTCATAACGTTTCCTTGCATATTAATATCAGGTCATTGAATACATGTTTAACTTAGATAATTCATAATATATAATACAATAAGTCATTATCAAAAGGAACATTACTATCGGATGCATTCACGGATTTGTTATAGTATTGTACATACAGTTTATCAGTTTAAATAAATAATTGATTAAATTCAATGAATAAGTAGATGCAGTTAAGATATCTTAATAATCTGTTAATCGTATATATTTTATACATTGTATATATAATATTTTGTGTTCTAAATGGGCAGAGATGTTGCATGTGAAATACATTACCATCGTAAGTGTGAGAGAAACATTGTATATCCTTTTGACATGCTTTAAACATTAACAACACTGTGTCCAGTTGATGCTAGCAAAACCCAACCCAAAAATCATTTCTAAAACAGTACACTTAAACGAAAAATCAAATAAATTGTTATTATACAAATTTTGTTTAAAATATAATGGTCAAATACTACTTAAATATATTTTATAATGTATATAATATTACATATTAACCGATATAATGATTTAACTCTCACTTTTACGATTGACTGTATTCCCCGTTTGAATTTACATGTTATTAAAAAAATGTGACAGATAAGCCTGTTTAGGCTGGGTACAATTATTTTTATTACAACTATTATGTTTGTTTGTCTATGTTTGTATTATACTGTAATCATGTCACGTTAATAAATAAATAAGTTGTTCTTGCAGACGAAAAGAAGTCTATTACATGTAGACGAATAATGAACAATTTGAAACTGTTACAAAAATCTTTTATAAATTTGTAATAACATTGGTAAGTTCAAGGATTATAGATGCATAGTGTTTGACTCCATTTTCAACATATTTTAGGTTATATATGAAATATCCAGTATTATTGGCGGAAGAAGAACTCAGAATGAATCTTATAGAACTATCTTCTTCTGCAAGTAACAAGCATATTTTCCCACATGAGCTTTTTTAAGTGAGTGAGACTCAAACGACTTAAGCGGTGATAGGTAAGTTATCTTCAGTCGGCGCCTTATGCCACTCGGCCGCGGAGAACCACGCCAGTTCAAAGAAATAAAAGTTTAAAATTAATGAATATTAAGTGGAGACAGTTTATATGTTATAACATGTAGTAATATAATATTCTTGCCGGGTGTGCATATTTGATAGGGAATTGTGTTCGATTTGAGCAAAGATGGTTATATTTAAGTCGACAGAAAGAATCGTCATACGTTAATATAATATCCGAGCTGAATGTCAACCTGCATCTGCTTTAGTACGTATAATGGATAACAGTCACATGTGCTGTTTGATGGGAAATCTAACTATTAATAGAATGGTGAAGTAAAATTAAAGAGCACAGTGATATGGATATGACTTGTCATTTATTTACATTATTAACGAATGACTGGCAAACATGATGATTCTCAATATTACGATTAAATACAAATCAAATCGGAAATAAGTGTGTACAGATAAAACTAATGTGAAGCTTGTTATGAAAACATTATTTGTTTTATGTATATAGAAAAAAACGACAATTAAGGTATGCAGTCCTGGATCAAAAGTTTTCTTGATAACCATTCATAGTCTGTTGTCATCAAGGTGCGGGAAACAAAGTGAGACATGCACTTCAACCCATCCACATGCCAGACCATTCAAGTAAAAAAAACATCAACGCCGCCTACATTCTCCATAACACTAAATAAGACTCAGTCATATCTGCAACACATTTCAGAATCACAATCTCAGACTTATCATGGAACACACACATCGACAATAGCACTGAAAAGGCAAACCAAACTTAAGGATTCCTGAGAAGAAACATAAATGTTCATTCACAAGCACTAAAAGCTACTGCATATAATACTGTAGTTAAGCCTTACTTCGAATACTGCCACCCTGTCTGGTCTTCCCATACCGACACACTCATTTGCCAATATGAGACTTACAGAGACGAGCTGCTCAGTTGGTTAAAGCGCACTTCTAGTGTCTCAGACATGCTAAACTCCTTACATTGGAGCTTGAGCTCAGAAGGATTGATAAGAAGCTAGTAATGTTTTACAGCATTACCCAATATTTAGTGGGTTACATAACCCTCAACACCAGACCTAGCAGATCGTCACATTCATTATCCTATTGTCAAATTCAGACCAGTACTGATTATTATAAGTACTTTTTCTTCCCGAGAACCATCGTCCGCTGAAATGCCCTGGCACCATCTGTAGCGGCACAACTCTGCCAGAGTTCAGCTCGGCCATAAGTCGAGTTGAACATGTCTCTATTTTAATCTTTTAAAAACTAACCCCGTGCAGTCATCCTTTTACCTTTCAACTGTATTTTTATATTAACATTCTTGTCAGTGACGCGCTCAGTCAGTATAGGTCCCCAGCAGGGGTTTAAATAAATGGCAGTTAGATAGATAAGACGATGAACTTATATCACCAATCATGATTAAATGTATTAGACTATTTAGACAAGTACATCTGACTAAATTGTTATTAAATATTTGTGTATGACGGATGGATTAATATAATTTATTTAAAACTGTTGCCTAAACAAATATTTAATAAACCTTACTGCCATACTACGTGTGTGACTAAAATGTTAATAAATTGAAACAAAAAATAATTATACTATTAAATTTAAAATTTTGCTCGACAGAATTGTTTTACAATACTTTTCATTTCAAATGATAAATATACGTAGAAAATTTATTGAATTGTTGTTATCAAACAGAAATATAAATGTGTGTGAAAAAATAAATGTTATAGAATAGTTTTGTTATTTTCGGGATTCGAACCACCGCCAATGTGGTGTCAGCACCTAGCATAGTAAAGACGATGTCTCTACCGACCGCGCTATCGCAACAATGGCTAAATAATTGCGCAAATGACACATAATTATATTGACGTATTAACGTACACAGGATATAGCGGGTATTATTATTATTTGATATTTTGTCCCTAGTTTTATGTCTCAATGGAAAGGAGTAACACAAGTAGAAAACATATCAAATAGAAGGTTATGGAATAGTCGGTACATTGTTTATATAATAAGTGTACAGTGTATGTTGTTGTTGTTTTGTTGTTGTTGTTTTTTGTAATAATTGGCATGTATGATACATGACGAATAACGCAATTGTGTATTCTTTTTGAAAACTTAATGCTAGACAATTAATTAAAATCTCCGATGTAGTATAATAGTATACAAATGAAGAGGGCCAATGTATTGTTTACGAGCATTGTAAATAGATAACCAAGTGATAAGAGCAAAGCCTTATTTCAATTTGGTTAATTATGAAAAATTGTGTTATTGCATTAGTGAATATGATTTCAAATCTACCGGTACGAACACGTGATTACGATAATTGACGAATCAATCAATGGGAAAAATGTTAGTCTCTAAACTAACTTGACGTGCAACGGAATGTTAATGTTTACATAATTACTTCTTGCATAAAGGTTGATTAAAGAATGATGAAAGAAATGTTTAGTAATATCAGTTGTTTCCATGGGGAACATTTATCATCTTGTAAATAAACAGTGTCAGTACAAACAAATTAAGTAGTACAATTAGCAAAAACATCTCATGAAAAGATCAATTAATAATGAAATGGAAAGTGTACCATCATTTGCGTCCCCTAGAATGTTATTATACGGTATTTTAAATCTGTAGCAACATTGAATACGCGCCATTATTAGAAGAAAGCAAAAACAAATAATCATTATTCATTAGTACTAAGCCGAAGTACTATGTGACTAATAAGTAGTTAAGTTAGCAAACAATATTTGATCGTTTTGAAGCACAATGACGGTAAAGAAATACATAATAACATCAATGCCCATAGAACCATCTTATGCGGTATTCGTTTTCCGTAACTAACGAATATGTTAACGAGTGTAATACAATGCTTAACACAAATCGTGCCTATAGAACCATATTATGTGGAATACCATAACTGTAGAAAGCACTGAATAAGCATGATTTCAAGGAAACAAAAGCAAGTATTATTCATTACTCAGCCGAAGTTCGGGGAGACTAATTAGTAATTAACGAATAATATCTGATATAATGGAAGCACAGGATGAATATATAAAATAAACGGTCGGTTTAAACTAACAAATCTGTTCATGGCGGTAATGATACACGTAATAAAATTCATTACCCTAGAACCATCTTATTTGGTATTTATTTTCCGTAGTGAACACTGAATTAGAGTCAAGAATTCAAAGGAAAAAGACAATTATTCATCACTTACTTAAAGTATCAGGTAGCTAGTTAGTGGAAGCGGTTTCTAGCAATAATTAAAGCTGAAGCTTAAGGTGATCAAAAGAAAACATATCGCCATCGATTACTTTAATTAGCTGCAGAATGTCAATACATGTTTAAGATTTCACATTTCAACTGTTACGGAATCAAGTGTGTTTTGCTATACATTACTCAAACTTTAAAGATTTTTTATGCTCTGGCATGTTTGCGTATCTGGCAATTATGTATCTTCTTTTTACAACAATCTGGATATTGATGTGGTTGGATACATGAGAGAGCCGTATTAAGCAAGCAGACATTTTATAGCGCTTCCCTTTTCTCTGTTACTAAAGTTTGATATCACTTTCGTGATTCGAATCCACGGTCTCTGCGGCGTCAGCGCCTTGCACATTAATGACGAATCTAAACCTACTGCGACAACGCAACAACGCAAAAAAACGTTGCGCAAATAACGCATATATTGGCGTCGCCATTATTGTTCTCAAAACACAAGCGGGTATTAATTATACTTTTTGACTCAATGGAGAGGAGTGACACATGTCATATTCACCAGTTCGGAAATATTTCTATCAATTTCGGAAATTATTCGAATCCACGTCCCCGGCAGCGTCAGCGCCTAGAACATTGATTTAATGACGATGTCTATACCGACTGCACCACCACAACAACGCCAAAAATCGTTCCGCAAATAACACATATTTGCAGAAGGGATTAAACCAAAAAGTTTGATAATTTGTTACATCTAATTGGCGATGACAGCTGTTTAACAGTGACATCGTTAAGCTGTCTCCAAAACGAAAGTTGGCATCGATCAGATATGGTGAGTGTTGCTTTTAAGAAATTAAGTAGTTGCTATATAACGGAATTATCATGATTATTTATATTCTTTCGTACGATTGCTATCAAGCGTTGTATGTGTCCTTTTGTTTGTAATCTATTGTAAATTCTCAACTACACGTTTTTTATTGTAAATTGTAAACTACATGTTTTTATGTAAGCTTTCGCTTTTATGTAGCTTTCACTTTAAGATATAGTGATATTGATTTAATAAAAAATCAACCAAAATATTTAGGAGTGTTGATAGTAGGTGCTAGGGCAGGTAAGTTGAATAATGGAAGAGAATTTATTGTAATACAATTGATTTTAGGAAATGGAGGTATGGATGCTAATGAAAGTTTAGGCTATAGTCGGTACCAAAGTTTGCATGGATATATGTCGTTGAAGCAGTACTGTTGATAAACATTAAACGTGAGCTTGGTTACACAACTGGAATAAATGATCGTTTTGCACCAACTGCATCATGGGACTACGTAAATTTACAATCAAAACGCCTTCAAATATCTATTCTATAAAGATAAAAAAAAATGCATTACATTCTATTATCGCATTAGTATGAAGAACTCAATTAATGTATTCAGAAGTAGACAAATGTTAATATTTCATGATATCTCAATATTATATAGTGAGTGAACCCAGATTAGAATCGTTAAGTCAAGATTTTTAATTAGGCATTTTATATGTCCTTCGGCAAAGGTGAGTGAACGGAAAGACAATGCAGAATATCTGTAGAATACAAGGAGCCCAGTATTGTACAGAACTTGGGGAATTTAAAGGAAGTATATAAAGAAAGCAATAATTATTTTTAAAATGGATAAAAAGATTGATTGGTATGTCAAAATCATCAAAACGTGACAAAATCAATATTTAACTTAGAGTGGTAAACTTAAAACAATATCCATATTCTTATATAGACATCATTAGATACTACTTGACTACCTTCACATCACCATACGGACTCTTTCTAAGGTGAAACAATGTTAATTACGTGTAAATATGTATAACGGATCAAAATTGAAATGAAAATTAAACCACATGACTCATTTAATACGTCACGAAAGTTGTTGCAATTTAAGCGGAAAGTCTATTTCAGCCTAACATAGGTGCATAGCCCAAGTTGAAAACTCCTTTTTTAAATGAATATACTGTTTTGGCACAATTAAATATATATGTTTTTGCAATGCGAGGTCAATGAGTATATAAGAATGATATATCGGGGAAAATACTTTTTGGGCAAAATTTTTCCTTTACAGGGATTATACTGGCGTTTAACGCTCAACACGGTGTCATGAATAAACATTACACATACAAATATATAGATAAATCTTACATATTTATGAATGCATGGTATATATTTACATAAAACCGCTTTATTACATGCATCGATTTTGATAAGCTAAATCAATTGATTTTTTTACCTTTCCATTTTGAGCGAAGTGCCTTCGGTGTTTTCGATCACCTATCGTAAACCACGACGGTGTAACTAATTGTGTAAAAGTATATAGTTTACGACAGATGAAAACAATTACGCTCAGGTAATTGTAAAACTAACATAACGGTTCGAATATTTTCAGTCGTGTGTACACATTACAGAAAAACATTAGTCCTTTCGTTATAGCACATTATATATTTTGATGTAAAAACAAAACTGCAAGAAAAACTACCGTGTCAAAACCTAGTTCGTTCATTCTTTATATTCAATTATTGACATGGTATCGAACTTTCGCATGTAACCTATACCTTATAATTGATATTAATAGTCCATTCTTCAATTATTGTTTGTGACAATGCCTAGGTGAGCAGACGAAATTTTCGAAGATGCGAAGCTATGTTCGAAATGTTAACGGAGATAAATGTATACAGTGGTATTACTTTTTCGTGTCCCGCTATAAACTTTGGTCAATATTTTGATAAGTGCTTATTTAAAAAAACAACACTTAGGTTAATTATAATATAATGAATCGGTATACAGGCACTATTTCATGTGCGTAACACATTTAGAAAGTCTCCACTTGCATGTGTATGGGCACTTTTCCAATATAATCCCTTTAAAGGGCCGAAGCAAATTATCAAATGGGGAATCCAAGTTTATTGACTTTAGAAAACAACTTTAAAGTGATATTTTTCGTCTTCGTTCCGTCTTTCTTCCCTTAACATTTACAATATTCGACATGTCCCTTGAAACCAGAATTAATCTTTTAAAAAGCATAAACACAATAAAAATAGTTTTTACAATCTTAGAATTGTTGGAAGACAAAACTTCCTAATAGTAGAATGTTCGATTTTTTGCATTAAACATACTCTCTAAGCCACAAAAACAGTGTCTGGGAAATCAATGAGGAAAAATCGCAATTTTGTTATATCTATTGTGATAATAAACCAGTTTTTATGATGATTTTAACCATGTTGAATCAAATTAAAATCCATGACTAAACATTCGTTTGTCATTGCATAAACATAATTATAACATTATTTGCACCTTAAAACACAGTACCTTTAAGATTTAAACAAATATCAAAGATCTTAACAAGAACAGAAAATGTGACAAAATGGCCACTATTATGTTTAGATTTGTCAAGCTGACTGCTACTTATGATACTAATTAAAATACTCCATTAGTTTGTACGTCATCCAAGACAAAATCGGTTATATAGAACATGTTTATGGGTGGTCTCGATACTCATAGAAAAATGATGAGCGCTAGTCTCCAAAACGATCCTAAGCTCGCTCTATCCTTCGTCTTCACTTCATAAAACAGGAACAAGGACAATAACTATCACTATACAAATATGCAAGCATTTTATGTCAATGGTACTTTTATTAAAATAACGCTTTTATGAACACATCTCTGGCCTAAATAAATAATATAATTTGTGTTTATGGAGGATGTGTGTTGTGAGGTGTTCTGTAAAACGTATAGTCATCACGCATTGGAATCTAAAAGTTATACTCGTATTTCAATAAACAAGATTGGTATTAAACATACGTCTGAATTATTACATAGATAATGTGACATTATATTGCATGTAACAATAGTCAAATTGCAACATCGTAATGGAAAATAAATACATTGAAATTGTGATATGCTAAATGTTGCAATATTTGATATTTGTTTATGTTCGTATTTAATCTTCATACATTTTTATTGTATGTTGTTACATTTGTTTAATATATGCTCATTTGTATTTAATATTTGTTATATTTATATTGCTTATTATTTTATTTGTATTCAATTTCTATATTCATAGTGTACATGTTTCTCTTACATTTCAATATACAATATAAATAAAAATTATTAGATAAATGAGAAATATAGAATACAATTGAAAAAAACAAACAATATAACAAAATTAAATACTAATAAAGAAATATTCAATACAATACAAACATAACAGAATGCATATTTATCTTCATTTTTATGCCATCGAGGGCTAACAGACGATCAGTTAACCTAACCACTGCTTCCTGGAATTAACCATAATCGAGCACATCCCATCTCTGCAAGTAACTGATAACTTTCCCACTTGGATCAGTGGTCAGAGACGAATGATAATGAGACACAAAATCGTATATCAATCATCACGGAGACTGTTGCCGGGCGGGGGATTCGAACTCACGACCCCTGGATTGATATTCAGATGCGTAACCGGCTGAAAAAAAAGTGTATAAAGATTGAACAAAACTATAATAATATTGAATATTGCAACGTTTGGTATGCCAATGTAATGTCACAAAACTGGTTTTATATTCACACTATATTCGTTGAATCTAGTGAAAATTGAGACAGCGCTTGTAAAATCAGTAATGTTAACTCAAGTTCAATTTTCTAATTACAATATTACTTGATAAACTTGCGCTCTTGAATAATAACATGTTGTAAGGACATTTTTTGTTTGCTGTGTTCCGGTCCAGTATTTTCCATATTTTGTAAGTAGGTAGTTCATTTTTGTCAGAGTTTGATATTTTATATAATATCAGATTTTATATATTACAAAAGTGCCATTTAAACGAAATGGATAGAGCATATAACGCTTGGTTAGTCGCAGGTTAGTGTGAGTGAAAGGCTTGATGTGCATTAAACATAATTTACGTTCCATGACATGTCATATTTATTTTAAAAGTATTTAGTGTTTCAGTCTTTGGCAATTAGGCGAATGTGTGCAAAGATACATGTAAAAAATGCAAATAACTATGTAGCTACAGTTTTTATTTGCTATTCCTTTCCCCATAAAATTGTTCAACATGAAGTGTTACTTATAGTTTCGATACAACGTCATTTGCAAAACGGAAATATAATCTCTTCCAATGGGGACAAATCCAGCTTGTTGAGATTTCACTAACAGCTTGGCATTTAATACCAGGCATTGATAACAAAACATCAACCAACTGGGAGTTAACTCTTAAGTGAAAAATATATACCGTCAATGCGATAAAATAGTATCCAGGCATCAGACTGATAGATATAGAATGAAAAAAAGTTGTTACAATTCAAGTTATAAAGTTATAGCAACTATTATGCTGTATCTGATTTGGCTTTTTTTAATTTTAAAGTCATCAAACAGGAACATTTATAAAACACGATGTAAAATAATGTCCATATATGAAAATAACATACGTGTTTAATACACAAAATTAAATAGTGCGAGGGCACAAATATCTTTATGCCAAGCAAATATCCTATATACTATTTATTAACTGAAAACTGGAAAATAGTGAACCAATTTATAAGACGGATTAAATCTGGTGTAATATTAAGTTAAATACAAAAATTATAAAACAGGTTCTGAAATATCAAGATATAGGTCTATTTTGAATTTCATATAACAACATTTATAATATAGATGCCTAAACTATAACCACACAAAAAAGATATCAATTCATCAGTATTTTATGAAAAAAAAAGAAATACACAAGAGATAAGAGGAAAAGATCTTGGTATAGTTTATTTCATCATATGTAAATTTTTATCGGAGTTTAAAAATGTTTATACATTTTTTCCATTTAAAAATAACATTCCTTTCATTTTTTTTGTTGGTGGGGAGTATTCATTACGGTAATAGTTAAAGCCTCATTAAACTTCAAAAATGCACACTTTTTGATAATAACAAAAATGTTTGTAATTAAATGTGTTTATAGTATTGCTAATACCATTCCTGTAGATCCCTTAGTGACTGTTTTTAAAAAAAGTGAGAAAATAAATAATTTCGATCGAAATGTGTGTTTCTTAGACGAGCGGAGTGAATTTTTAACTTTTGTTTACATTTTTGTAATTCCGTAATGACTCGGTTGCTTTCCGGCTGGCCCTCCGTTAGTGTTCTGAAATACACAAATGATTACTGCAGCGGTAGTGTGCTGATTAAGTCCGTTAGATAAATGGTTCATTAACAAGATTAGAAAAGTGATGGCTTCACTAATATTATGTTTCGTTATTGGGCTTTCTTTATTTAAAATATATTAAATATTGATGTCTGCAATAAAACTGTATCGAACGTAGTACGCATTATAATATTTATATGCACTGAAAAAAAATCAGTACGGAATACTAGTTTTGTCAAGTAACTCTTTCTCAGGATCCTGCCTTGCACATAGCGTAATATTATTGCACGCGCTATTTCGTCACGAATCACTTTATCGCAGTCAATATTGAGAGGCTACCAAGGGTGGTTTGTTTAGTACAGTTATTAAAAACAGTAATTTTGTTTTTGATTTTATATGAACGATTCGTCGCTTACGTGCTCGTGGGTTCTAGTTCATAAATACACTAAGGGGAATAAAGGGGACGTTCTTAAAAACTATTTAACCGCAAGCGGTTATCTAATTATTCGCATTCCCTACAGTTCCCCATACTATGTTTCTCTGTGAAGTGAATTGATCATATATAAACGTCCGACGCGTTTCCGAACAAGCTTCGTTACACCCCGTTCTCTGCCGAAGGTGTTTATCTGAAAAAGATGAGAACATTAATTTGTAAACAAAACCAGTTCTTAATTATGTACTAATAATGTGCTTTATATTTATTCTTTCGTTTGCAAAGTCTCTCGTTGATCAAATAAACATGTATTCTATCATCAGGAAGAGAAAAAACTCACTTAAACGACCGTTATTGTGCCTTTGGTGTCAACTGATTTGATATTTGAATATATTGCGTCATATATATATACTTAAATATTCTTTCATGGATTCCTGGATGATAAATAGTATATAGAACCTGATATTACCCGAATCAGGTTTATTAACCCCAAATCAAACAAACAGGGAATTCTATGCCGGTCCCAAAATGCATAGCAAGTGAACGCTAACTAAACTATGACGTCATTTAAACTTTCCTGGAAACATCTGACGAATCAACGTGCTGAAATATACTGCTATAACATGGATCCCAATCGGAAGTGCTAGGTTCATGCTACAGACTAGTACTCGAGCACACCCGTCTCCGTAAGTAACAGATCGAGTTCTTAATTAAGTGATGGGAGACGAATGTAAATGAGAGATGCAGTGTCGTATACTCTTATAAATCATCCGGAATCTTTGTCGGGTGGGTATTCGAACAACCGATTGATAGCTAAACGTTCTACAGACTGGGCTAACTGGTTTAGCCATATGAAGCAGTAATAACTATGTCTCATTTGTTTCGAAACATTTTCAGATAGGGCTTTTCAAACTTGCACTTGAAAACTGAGCTGAGTGAGGTAATAAAATATAACAGCATGTGTATAAATAACATCATAGTTTTAGGCGCGAAAAGAAGTACTGCATATCGATCCAGGAGTCTATCTATTATTTAAGTAAAGCAGGGAACGAGAGCTAGGGTGATGTTCAATTAAATACCAAACAGTTATTGTACGACTATATCTCACTTGATAATTTAGTACTTAACAGGAAACTATGTAATATAGTCCTCTATCACAGATGTAGTTCTCAAATATCAATTAATAAATCGACAGGAAAATAAAAATCCACTCTATATCCCTTATTATACTTTATTGAGATATAGTTGTTTAGAACTAACCCCTTGATAGCTTTATCCCATTTCAAATGAGTTCTTGTCTCACAGAGTCACATGTTTAACGCCTGTATCAGTACATCCGGTGCATTTCATTCTGTATTTGCCTCAGATACTGTTTCGATTCTGTAACTGGCATATATATAGCATATCTCTTCCTATCTGCAAATTACATGATTTTAATAACAAAATGTTGTATTAGGACAGTGTAACATACATGAGTTACACATATACAATGTACATGTATATCTAATCGATTCAATAAAAATTGAATATATACATATCTATAGTCACATTTTAATTAACTTTATTTGTTTTTAACAATTGTATAGTAACTGAGTAGAAATTATGTCTCTTTTCTTTTAAAATGGTTACATTTTGGCAGAAAACTTTATTTAAGGTTGCGCACTGCTTATTACAGATTCCACAAGTCACGCCCTTTTTCTGGGAGGACAAAACTTAATCTAGATATAAAAGGTCACATAATGGCAGGTAAACTGCCAAATTATTTATGTATTATATATATATATGTGTGTATGTGTTGCTTAGGTTAGATACCATGCTTTACTTTATTACATATATCACCTGTTTCAAAACATTTTAATTATCAGTTCTGCGTTTTAAATCCCCAATGAGATTAAACGAAGTTTTAACTGCAGAGCTGTAAACAAAACAGTTGATTTAAGTAGAGCTATCAAGACTTCCTCATTTTTGTATGTTTTAAATAATAAGAACTGGTTACCTGAATATACAGTCAAACCTATCTTAAGCAGCCAGTCATGAAAATGTGACACTTTAAGATAGTTTGCTGCTTAATACAGATTACTTTCCTCCGCAAGCATATGACATGGGAAATTGTAAGTGTTTAAGACAAAGGGCTGCTCAATAGATGTAACCGCTTACACACATTTGACTGCAACTGTAAGATAGAGGTTATACTTTTTTAGGGACTGTCACTCTTGTGCAGCTGCCTTTATACATGGATTAACAAACGGTAACCTTTCTGAGTTAATATATCTACGACCATATTTATTGTTTACTATGTTATTTGTTCAATGTACGTACGTGAGAATGCGTGAATATAACGGTCATACTCATTTGAAAATTGCTTTTCTTTTCTTCCCCCGGCAAAATAAACAACCGATAACACCAAGCATCTCGCCGTTACACAAAACTACTCCATAATGTTTACTTTTATAGGCAGTTATATAACTGTAAGTAGTAAATCAATAAGTATATTCTTTAATTGTAATTGACAAGGTAAACCTTCCTTAAGGTCCTCTCCAAACAAATATATAATTTCACAAAATATATCATATAATGTATCATTAAGCTGTTTCCCCAAGTTTTAATATTTGGCTTATTCAGTGTGTCGCTTGTTTATTGTTGTGGTAGAGAATAGAATCCAGTTTCGGAGGGTCATGGGTTCGATCCTCCGCCTTAGCTATGCAAGGTGTCCTCCTTGAGAAAAAAACAATTTTCCGTTTTTGGTATTGATTCGACCAAAGAGCGTGATTTTGGCTAAGCTGTAAATATATAAGTTGTTTATTCAAATATCAAACATAATTTTCAATGAACTATTTATTGGGAATTGTAGACAAAGATCACGAATTAACTGGTTTAAAAACTAAAAGTTTATTAAATACTAAGTATATAAGTTAAAATAATTTGTTCTTTTATTTTTCCTTTTTATAGATATTTATAGGTGGATATCGTATTGTAAAATGATTATACCGTGACATGATCATTTACAATGACGTAAATCTGGTGATAAGAAATTTCATGATCAGGAAACTTAAATAATCATTCAATGTTACCTAATAAATACATAACTTATTAAGTATGAAAATAAATAGCATTGAAAGAGTGTTGTACGAGTCAGGAGATATCAAACCAGTCATTATATCTCCATACACATTAAAATATATTTAAATAATATGAAACAATATATAATTTATTAGATATTCAATGAATAAAACATTGTCTACGAACTGCTTGTCTGTTAATGATGAATACATACATATGTTAACATATCAAGAATAAAGCTAAAACAAGGACTTCATAGCAGCCAGCAAAAGTTTACATTAATAATCTAACAAGAAATACTTGTAAAGGGAATAAAGATCTTCCGATTTTCGAAATCCGTGAATGAAACTGAACATTATTACTGTTTTAGCATCAACGACTTTTACCCGATTTTACCTAAAACCACAATCCTGATATTCGATTTTAAGTGATTTAAGTAATTAACAGAAACGTTTTCAAATGTATTGTTTTAATATTTTTCTATTTTCAGTAGCCGGGATCTTGGACTAACATGTAAAACAGATCTTAATCATTATTTTAAAATTAGAAACATATACACAGTAAATCATCAAACTGTCTTTTAAAACACTTAGTTCGCGAGCAAAAACCAATTGAAAATTTTACATGTGGTTTTGAAATTCAATCTAAATCAAGGCCTAGTAATTAACAACATGAAAATAATCATGCTATGTTTGTTCTGTGTTATTGAAAGAATGATGAGTAGAACGCAATTATACTCCATAAGTGTTCAAGTTGTTGAGCAAATGTTGATTTAAAGGCAAAATAAGTAAAAACTTAGGCTATAACATATGCAAATTAATGCATGCAAGGTTAATTCCAGTTCCATTTATCGACTAGTGATAAGCAATAGCATTTTTAAAAGAATGTAGCTACCTACTGTTTCCGTTTTCAAATTATGTAAATTATTACATAATGATCTACATTTCACTGTGGGTAGTAGTCTAATATATAGAGTGTTGGCCGCTCCCGTCAGAGGTTGCGTGTTAGGTCCACAGCTCGACCCGATGTGTCTCATAAAACAACACCCAGTTCTGGTTCTACCCCGGAAGCGAACTCAAAAGCGGCTCATATAAGCCCTGAGCTTTCATCGCAATCGAGTTAAAATAAATTAGTATAAACCAAACTAATGTTCAGGTCTATGCAGGGTCTAGTAATCAGCTTGTCTGTGTACCAAATTGAATAGTTTTAACAACGACCTGATTAAGTTGATGTTGATTAAAATGCAATCTCTAGTTAACAAGGCCATAACTAACGTAATGTATCACCCGAGAAGCCGTATTCCAATCCCTATCAAGTGTTATAACATTGTGTAAAGTATTAAACAAGAACGGACAAGATTGCTCAGGTTTAAAGCCGATGTTAACAAAATAAAATTGTTTGCATTAGTAAGACCATGACTTCTGTTACATTGAGTTTTGAGATGCGAACTTTTTATTCAATTTCTTGTAGTGGGATATCTACGCCGACAAGTGGGCGATTCCAAAAAAGCAACTATTCATAGAATAATATTTTAATAAGACAGAAACGGAATCAGTACCATGTATTTGATATAAAATACAAACATATCAAGACATCAAATGTACGGATGATGCAGTTACAGTCGATGTGTTTTTAAGTCAGAAACGTAAATAATAAAAAATAATCTATTATTCATGTATCATTTCATTATCGTTATATGATTTCTATGCAGAGAGTCTTTTTACTCTAGTTACATTCCTTTCACACACATACAGACTAAATGGAAAATCAAATGTAAATATAATCCTTTTATTAGGTTCACTTTCACTAAACAGTATTATTAATCTAAATTTTGAAAAGCATTAACTACATTGTTTCTGAGAGAAACTATTCGACAGCAGCGTTGTGATAGAGCGTCTACTCAATCGACGGAAGGACGGGGTACGATTCGCGGCCATGTCATACCAAATACTTGAAAAATGGTATTACATGTAGTAGTTTCCTCGCTTGGCCCTCACCATTAAGACAATATACATGTATATAGGTCTGATCGGCCCGGTGTTAGTATAATGCGACTGTTTTTTGGAGGGTTCCTACCAGGTGTCTGCCGCATGATACTTACAGTGTGGCAGAGCTTAAAGTACTGTTTCAAGGATATACCGCCGCGATCTGACTAAAAAGTTGTTGAATGCGACGTTAAACACAATACAAGAAACAACAACATTTTCCTGGTTTTCAGCACAAGATACGCACGCTTATACATGTACGCGTGTTATACATCATTAATGGTGTTATTAGTTACTGTTTATAATGTGTTCAAAAATCGCAAGATTACAAACTATCAACACAGGCGTCATGTCTTCTCCTTCAAGATTACATATTAACTGAACAGACAGTCTTTTATACAAGCGCGAAGTAAAACAAGAAAGTAACAAGTAGTTTTCAAAAACATAATCAGTTCAGATGAGTATGTTATCATAATGATGATAAATTGTATATTTATTAAGATATAATGAAAGATGTTATGTAATTCAATGATAAGATTGTGTATTCAATTATTTTCGTGTTTAATTTTTTATATATATTAAATATACGCATTTTATAATTTTCCAAAACCACCAGGTTATTATTACAGCGTTTAAATATGTGACTCATTGGTGCAATTGCGGCATACTTGTAAAGTTAAGTAAAGGCGAAATAACGAAACTACAATGGTGAAAGGTCGAAACACTGTTGTTTCGACATTTCACCATCATAATTTCGACTTTTCATCATCATTGTTTCGTTGTTTAGAATTTTCACCATCGTAGTTTTGTGTTTCATATTTTTTTTTACTTTATTTAATTAAATAAATATGACGCGATAGGCCTAATGGGACACCGTACAAAATACAACAATCCGTTATAAAAAAAAATAGCATATAACGCTTTTTTAAATTGTAATCTACATTGTTTGCATCGTTCTCTTTTTTGTTGCGCTTAATGTTAATTGTTCTCATCGAGCTAAATTAGTTGTTTACAGGAAAAACGTCTCAATATAATTAAAAAATATAAAAGCCAAAGAGTTGCACACCATTTCACATCCTCATGTTGTCAATTTCAGGATATATTATGGATTAACATATCGTTGAATATTTTGGGGAGGTAACTGTTTCTAAAACGAATTGAATATATTTCTAAACATGCAGTAAGGACAATTACGTTTTTGCAATGCTAAAACAATAAATCGTGTTTTCTTGTATGATTTAATCAAAGGAAGATAAAAAGCAATAAAACATAATTTTTCACCAAACACATGTTTCAACAAAAATATAGCAATAATATGTTTATACATTTAATATAATTATTAAAGCAATAATTCAGCATTTTGCAACTGTATCATTAATATATAATAATTACTATACTTACATATTAATTAACATTAACATGTCTTCTTTCAACCAAATTCTTTAAGACAATCTATCAATGTTGAGATTTGCTCAACTAGCAATAAATTCTCATAATTCGTCGCTAGATGTTGTCGTTCTTTTTTCAGCCGCATATATGTTGCATACATCTATAATGTGACAATATTTCCAGCAATAGATAAAATTGCCTCATCCTAATTATCACGTCTCATTAAGATTATTAAAGTATCTGATTTGTTACAGATTATAGAACCATATGTTCTGCTGTCATATTCAATATCAATTAATTTTGAAATATCACTTAAATGAACGGATTTGTTTCCAACAATGATTTATGACTTCACAATCAAAGGACAAATGATATATTAAATTTTCTTTACATGTTTTTGCACATATTAAAAAGTCATTTGACAGGTTCTGGAGTTGTATTCTGTGTTCTGTATCAATAACATGATGCAGGAACTTCAAATGGAACATGTTTGATTATAAATAGGCAAAAGAATTATTGATATTTCGCAAGATGTTTTTGATCCAGATTTTCACGATTTTTTACCACAGACGTTGGTATTACCATATTCAAAACGACACTGACAGTTTTTCAATAACATGTGAAGCTTGTTTAGTAAGTCATGTGAAGTAAATATATATGTATGTAGACATTGTACATTTAGAATTACATTTTTATTATGGTAGTGACAATTGTTTTCAATTGTTTGAAATCAATATATGATATTTAATAGTGAAGCTGATAATTAAACCTCATATCTTGTAACACTCTTCAAATATATGTATTGACCATGGTTATATAAGTGGGTTAAATAACAAGAAGACGTAGTCCTCAATATCCCCGCAATAGGCCCCACCATTGCGTATTTTACTTTAAATTAGTTGTTCTGAATATTGAAAATCAAAACTACTTCACAGCAACAGACACTAGATTTAGGAGATGTGCTCCGGAAAGGGGGAATTTCTTTTTGTTTTAGTTGTTTCTATGGTAATAGAACAAATATTGAAAATGAAATCTCCCTCACAGCAAATGGAACCTCTTGACAACTAGACATGTGTACAAAGTTCCATGAATCTATCATGAAACTACCTTGAACAGTTTGATAGTTATTGAAATTTATACATTTTGACTATTTGTTGCCATGGTAACATAATACATATATAAAACTTCCTCATACCAAAATGCAATACTTGAACATGAGGTTGAAATATGTACAAAGTTTCCTGATATTACCCAGAACGGTTAAAGAGTTAAAAACGGAAATGGTTTCGTTTTGGCTATTTGGTTCTATTGTTATGGAGACTAATATTTAAAATGATTTTATTATACCAACATTGACATGTATACACATTTTTATGAAGTTAGTTTGATCGGTTTTGGAGTTGTGCTTCGGTAACGGTGATATTTTGTTATATTTGTTTGGATGATAACAGACGAAATATTAAAATAAAAACTCAATCGTAGGAAATGCACTACTTTACCATCAAGCTGACATGTGAACACATTTTCGTGACGTTACCTTGAAAGATTTGGAGCTGTGCTACAGAAACGTTATTTTTTAGTTTCTTATATTTGTTTTCTCAGTAACAGAAAAAAATTTGAAATGAAAACTTCCAAATAGCAAAAGGCACTACTACACCACTAGTTTGACATGTAAAAAAAGTTCCGTAAAGTTTTCGATAAAGATTATTTTAGTTGTGTCGAACCTACGACCCTCCGATCCAGGGTTCGATGCTCTATCACTGAACCACGAACTCCACAGTGCAGTTTTTGATTAGCCATAAAATATAACCAACCAAAAGTATATCCAATCGATTTAAACGAAATTCCCAGCTTTACATCTCAATTTTGAACAACAAATTCTCCCAGGCTTTCCTCTATGTGTTACTGGTTTCATATATTCATAATACTATTTTATAATTAAATTTTCATTTTGAAATTTTGCTTCTTTTAACTTGATAATTTAAAAAAAAACTATACGGAAACGCTAGAAAAACGTTACATTTTTCAAAGATTCATGTATTTTATTTACTGAAAATAAAATAGATCAATTTATATTTTATAGTTCGTGTTAGGGTAGCAGGTTACGGCCAGTTTAAATTATACCCTAAACTCAAGTCGGATTTAACGTTTTGCAAGTGTTTGACGTAATCAGTCAAACTCCCGGTTTTCCAATATAATGTCGATACATTGTGGATTTAAATCAGTCCGTGTCGTTTGTAATTGATTCGGAATAAAGGAAAAAGGCAATTAAAATCATACACGTAGTGTCGTGGATTTAAATGCAACGAACGCAATGATGTTGTTTTATGGTGTTTAGCGTCGCTTTCAACAATGTTTCAGTCATATCGCGACGGTGTCTACTTGAGACAGTATTCTAAGCGCTGTCACACTGGAGTATCATGCCGCGGACACATGGTATGATACCCCACCTAGTCACATTATACTGACACCGGGCCGACCAGACCTAGAACTCTCCTCTGAATGCTTTGCGTCAAGCAAGGAAGCTTCTAGTACCATTTTTAAAGTCTTTGGTATGACCCGGCCGGGGATTAAACCCACGATCTTCCGCATCCGAGGCGGACGACCTACCACTAGACCACGCCGCGGTCTCGAACGCAATGAAATGATTGGTATGTAAAGTACACACATGAACCAACTTGCCGTTTTAAACATTAAATGCTCAAGAATGACTACCGACTGACTTATACAGCATAAATAACAAATGGGCACTGTCAATGACCGACCACGGAGTTGGCGACCTTCGTCGCTTACCCGAATTTATCATCTTTTACATCAGTATTTCAGACGTTGTATCAACACCACTTAACGTCATCCGAATACAATTCATGAGAGGGATAATATTCCACAGAATGGCATTATATCAGTTATAGTCTATAAGCAACGGCGCTGCAAAGTATGCCTTAATTATTATGGAGGACACAACAAGTACCAAATATGACTTTCGACTTTAGGGGATGTTGTCAACTCTTTCCCCATAGTCAAATGGATCGATGCATTGTATTAATATTTAATAATAAATACTCGGAAGAGTTGTTCTTAACTTACCGAAAAAATTATAACAGTAGATTATTTAGTTTTGGAATAAATTTCGTGTACCTATGCATAAGTTTTTTTTACGTTTCGGTGTATTTAAGTTAAATTATGCAATAAAACTGACATTCCACAGCATACTTTTAATCAATGTCTAGTATAATAAGCACTATTTTTATAACCAGCAGGTGTTTTGAAAAAGAGAACATAGATTTTAATATAATATTTTATCATACACATTCCTGAATGATGCGACTGATAATTATGTTGGCACTTGTTGTATAGGCGCGCAGTGATGTATAACCATAAAGGGGAATCTGTCTGTAAGTCTGTAAGGCATTATAAACAGTATAAACATCCCTATACTCATATAGCTACTTTAAACAAGTGAGGAATTTCAAATTGAAAATAAGAAATTGAAAATAAAATACGAATATTAACGGGATTAGAACTCGGATCACCAACATGTAAAACGATCCCCTACCATTAGCCAAGAAGGGCAGTTAATTTCATATTGCAGTATTAACATGCATACTAATCATACATCTAAAATGTCAATACACACTTACGAGAAAAGGTAACTAGTACTGTAATGCCTTATTTCGTTATTGTTGGAACTTAGTCATTTTGTATACAGGGGATTTAAAGCGATCATGGTGGGCTAAAGATAAAATAAATGACAGAAAAAAAAAAGACAAAGAAATCGAAAAAAAGAAGTATTTACCTCCGGGAATAGAACCCTCAACGAAGCTTATTAAGCAACCGTTTATCTTCCAGACCACGGACGACATTGTCTTCTCAAAACAGTATTAACATCCATATACTCATATAGGTCCTTTAAACAAGTGACGAATTTAAAATGAAATATAAGAAATTGAAAATAAAATACGACTATTCACGGAATTCGAACTCGGATCACCATCATGTAAAGCGATCCCCTACCATTAGCCAAGAAGGGCAGTTAACTTCATATTGCAATATCAACATGCATACTAATAATACCTTCAAAATGTCAATACACACTTACAAGAAAAAGGTAACTAGTAGTTAAATGCTTTATTTCGTTATTGTTGGAACTTAAATCATTTTGTATACAGGGGATTTAAGTCGATCATGGTGTGCTAAAGAGAAAATAAATGTCAGAAACGAAATGACAAAGAAATCGAAAAAAAATTGTTTTTATCCGCGAGGCTATGGAGGACACTGCCTTCTCAAACAGTATTAAAATCCATATACTCATATAGTTCCTATAAACAAGTGAGTAATTTAAAATGAAAAATAAGAAATTGAAAATAAAATATGACTGTTAACAGGATTCGAACTCTGATCACCAACATGTAAAGCGATCCCCTTCCATTAGCCAAAAAGGGTAATTAATTTCATATTGCAGTATTAACATTGAATTTCGTACTAATTATATCTCCAAAATGTCAATACGCATTTACTAGAAAAGGTAACTAGTAATTAAATGCTTTATTTTGTTATTGTTGGAACTTAAATCATTTTGTATACAGGGGATTTAAATCGTTTATGTTGTGCTAAAGATTATATAAATGTCAGAAAAGGAAAGACAAAAAAAAAAAAACCAACGAAAAATAAAGTCTAAACTTACGGAAATGGAACCCGCAACGCCAGCTTGTGAAGCAACCGTTTATCAACTAGGCTACGGAGGACATTGACTTTTTAGAAATAAGAAATTGAAAACAAAATACGAAATACGACTATTAACGGGATTCGAACTCAGATCACCAACATGTAAACCGATCCCCTACCATTAGCCAAGAAGAGCAGTTAATTTCATATTGCAGTATTAACATGCATACTAATCATACCTCCAACATGTCCAGTATTTAAATGCTTTATTTCGTTATTGTTGGAACTTGAATCCATGTGTATACAGAGGATTTAAATCGATCATGGTGTGCTAAAGAGAAAATAAATGTCAGAAAAAAAAAGAAAAAGAAATCGAAAAAGGAAAAGTATTTTCTTCCGGGAATCGAACCCGCTACGCCAGCTTGTGAATCAACCGTTTATCCACCAGTCCAGGGAGGATATCGTCTTCTCAAAACAGTATTAACATCCATATACACATAAAGTTCCTATAAACAAGTGAGGAATTTCAAATGAAAAAGAAGAAATTGAAAATAAAGTACGACTATTAACGGGATTCGAACTCGGATCACAAACAAGTAAAGCGATTCCCATACCATTAGCCAAGAAAGGCAGTTAATTTTATATTGCAGTATTAACATGCATACAAATCATACGTCCAAACTTTCAACACACTTACTTGAAAAGGTAACTAGTAGTTAAACGCTTTATTTCATTATTGTTGGAACTGAAATCATTTTGTTTACAAGGGATTAAAATCGATCATGGTCTGCTGAAGAGAAAATAAAGAAATCGACAAAAAAAGTCTTTACTTCCGGGAATCGAACCCGCAACGCCAGCTTGTGAAGCAACCGTTTATCTACCAGGCCACGGAGGATATTGACTTCGTAAAACAGTTTTAGTATCCATATACTCATATAGTTCATATAAACAACTAAGGAACTTCAAATAAGAAATAAGAAATTGAAAATAAAATACGACTATTAACGGGATTCAAACTCGGATCACCAACATGTTAAGCGATCCCCTACCATTAACAAAGAAGAGCAGTTAATTTCATATCGCAGTACTAACATGCATACTAGTCATAGCTTCAAAATGTCAATACACAGTTACTAGAAAAGGTAACTAGTAGTTAAATGCTTTATTTCGTTATTGTTGGAACTTAAATCATTTTATATACAGTTTATATACAATGAAATCGAAAAAAAAAATGTCTTTACTTCCGGGAATCGAATCCGCAACGCCAGCTTGTGAAGCAACCGTTTATCTTCAAGGCCACGAAGGACATTGACTTCTCAAAACAGTATTAACATCGATATAATCATATAGTTCTTCTTATAAACAAGTGAGGAATTTCAAATGAAAAAATAAGACATTGAAAATAAAATACGACTAGTAACGGGATTCGAACTCGGATCAGCATCATATAAAGCTATCCCCTACCATTAGCCAAGAAGGGCAATTAATTTCATATTGCAGTATTAACATGCATACAAATCATACCTCCAAAATGTCAATAAACACATACTTGAAAAGGTAAGTAGTAGTTAAATCTTTGATTTCGTTATTGTTGGAACTTAAATCATTTTGTATACAGGAGATTTAAATCGATCATGGTGTTCTAAAGAGAAAATAAATGTCAGAAAAAAATGACAACGAAATCGAAAAAAAAAAGTCCTTACATCCGGGAATCGAACCCGCAACGCCAGCTTGTGAAGCAACCTTTTATCAATCAGGCCACGGAGGACATTGACTTCGTAAAACAGTGTAAGTTCCCATATACTCATATAGTTCCTATAAACAAATAAGGAATTTCAAATAAAAAATAAGAAATTGAAAATAAAATACGACTATTAACGGAATTCGAACTCTGATCACCAACATGAAAAGCGATCCCCTACCATTGGCCAAGAAGGGCAGTTAATTTCATATTGCAGTATTAACATGCATACTAATTCTCCAATTCGAAAAGGTGAAATCTCACTCTCGTGCGTGACGAGATCTGTGCGTGACTGGAACTCAGGGGAATCGCGTCACACCATAACAAACTGCAGTGGTGTTTCTGACAGTAGTAAATTACAACACAGTTACATAAACCAGCCATGAAAAGAAAGAAAACAATGCAAGATATGAAAAAAAAATCAGTTTCTCATGATAAAATAAAATTACTTTTTATCGTTTTGTGCGTGTTTGTTTACTTTAATTAATGCTTTATTTCTGGTGATTGGTGGGGTAATTTATAAACTTGAGAAGTTTACTATTAATTATTTTATCAATATCCCTACTATCATTGACAAATAGGGAATGGTTATATTGTTTTTGTTAAATAGTTCATGCGACTCGACGGATTTTATTAATAATTCTTGTCTTATTATAGATGTATTATCTACTAAATTCCGGACCCTACTGACGACATACATGTTGCACAGTTAATGGGCCTTTTTGTTTAAAGCGTAGGTAAATGATTAAAAAAACCAAACATTATTACTATAACATATCAATATAACATAAATGTAGTTTTTTTGCTAAAAAAAAAAAAACAAAAACAAAAAAAAAAACTATGATTTTCTTTTATTTAAGAGAGCTTTGAATGAATTACAGACATTTCGTAATGCATAAATTTAACAGTGTTTCACACCATGATTAGGTGTCACAATCATAAACCTACGGTATTTGTTTTTAATAGGTGTGTGATAGTATTGGATTATTATTATTTGAGGTTGAAACTCAAATACATTTTATTTTGTTTATACAGAACAGAACAGAACATATATTTTATTAAGCTTAAGCATTACAGCTCATCGTCATACATATATACAAAATCAATACATACGTTGAAATAAGGTGGTATATGAATATCATTTCATTAAGTTGATACTTTGTGAGAGTGTTATCTTGGTATTTAGAAAGAATCATACAAAATTATTTTAAGCATAAACTCAATACAGATTTAAATTACAATAAATACAATGTGTTCTACATTAAACTGTTAAAGAGAATCCCTGAGTTTGAAACCCTTAATACAATAAGTTGCAAGTTTGTTTAAAATCGATTTTTTTGTTAATATTAAGAAGGTTAATAAATTTAAACATGCTTGGATGAGTTGAATAATATTTAGGTATATATAATTTTCTCAGATCATTATAAAATGGGCAAATTAGTATGAAATGTTATTCGTCTTCGATGTCATTTAAGTCACCGAATACCATTTCATACTAATTTGCCAATTTTATAATGATCTGTATACAATAGGAATATTAATTATTTAAAGATTCCTGGAGTCCTTCTCTTGTCTCCGGCATAAATACGGCGTTGTCCGCAAACAACAACAGAAAGATTGATAACTGAAATACCAAGACTAATATTCTGTTGGAGATGCATTTCAATATCATTCAGAAAAAGAAAACATAAAATCGGAGAAGTGATCTCCCCTTGCTATAATCAAATTTTACACTCGAATACATCTGATAGACTGTTCATGTGTTTTACACACAATTTGACTTCGTTATACATAGAACGAATTAGTGCGAAAAGTTTACCGTCAATACCTGATTTGATCAGTTTAAACCACAAGCAATTACGATTTAGTAAATCATATGCTTTTAAATAATCCACGAAGCAACAGTACAACTTCTTCTTATTACATAAATGCTGTTCAATTAGTGAGTTCAATATAAATACTGCATCCACGGTACTATACTTAGGTTTAAAACCAAATTGCGAGTCCGTTAAAAATTCATTTTGAGAAGACCATTTTTTTAAACGCTCATTTAATATAACGGTAAAAAGCTTTGCAAAGCAGCTTATTAATGTTATTCCCCTGTAATTATTTGGGTCCGATGATTCTCCTCGTTTATATAGTGGTATAATAACGCCAGTAGACCATGACAATGGAAATATTTGAGTATTTAAAATATGATTAAATAGTATTTCCAAAAAATGCGCTATGACTTGTATATTTTCCTCGAAATATTCATATTAAATATTATCAAATGAACAAACTTTATTAGTATCTAGCAGTTTCGAAGCTGCAGTTATTTCTGAAATAGAAATTGAATTATATAATTCACTAAAAGTACTATCACCATCAATATTGGCTTGGAAATTATTTAAAAAATCTGTACATTCTTCTTTTTCTTCCAACTCTGAATTTGATGCTTAATTTTTAAAATGTAAGTAAAAATCATTTTTTTTTTAAATATTTTCGCCCTAAGGTTGTAAAGGTTTTGTTTTAAATATTTTCCAAAATTCTCGCGCACTTTTCCTTCTCATATCGTTCATCTATTTACTTAAATCTCTATTAAAATTATTTTTTGCCTAACGACAGCAATATTTATAATCCCGTTTTGCTTCATAAATATTTAATCTATTATTTTCAGTTTTATTTAAATTAAATTCGTAAACTGCGTTTTTATAAATATTTGTTTTTGTTCACATTCATTGTTATACCATTTTTGTTTGTTTTCATCATTGCACATAAAATAATGGTGTTTTAGTTTTGAAGTTTGTTTAAAATACATGTTTCCTCTTACAGTAAAAAATTCAGTAAAAATATTAACCAAAACATCAGCGTTACTGCCAACGGAAATCTCGGTTGTTAACGTCTGTTCGCGAGTTTGAATATCGTCTGTGATATCGTTTAAAAAATCTAATTTATGTTTATCATACCATCTATAAAACGTTCATGTAATATTTTTTGTATACTGTAAATTTGTCATTGTGTTTAAGGAAAATGCTATTGGTGCAATCAAGTACTTCAAAGTCGGACAAATGATTAAATTTTTTATAGGAAGTCAATAGATTATCGACTGTACTCACTCCATTATAAGTCAGGCATGTTACTTTACCTACATTCTTATCGTTGTATAACCGTCCGTTAACAATACGTATATTGGTCGACTTGCAAAGATCAAGTAAACAATCACCAAAACGATTTTAGCTAAAATCACATGTAGCCCGGTGTAATGGGGTATCAATGTCATATACGTCATCGTCGTCAAGGATACGATCATTGTCAATAAAATCTTTTTTAAGGCCAACCTGTGAATTGGTGTCCCCTGTCATATAAATAGCGCCCTTATCTTTAAAAATATTAATATCATTTTCAATTTGTCTAAAAATATCAATATCATAAATATTATGGATAGGTGAACTTTCTGGAGCTATATACACAACAGCTAAATAAATATCACTTTCAATATGGAAAAACGTTTTATCAAATTTTAACCAAACCAAACAATCGACATCATTTTTAATTAATTTTACACCTTTTCTTATGCTATCTTTAATATAAATAATAACACCGCCAGTCGAAAGCTTTGCTCTCTTATGTTGATATTTACGGTAAGAATGAATTGGATTACTATAACCATTTAAATCAATATTAGTATGTTTGTTTGACCAAGTTTCACTTAAACAAATTACGTCATATTTAGATAAAATATTCTTAAACTCTTCACAAGATCTTTGTGCTACTGAAAGTCCTTCAATGTTCCAAGATAAACACGTTAAAACACTCTCACATTAGTCCTAGTTTAAATGACCTCTGTTCAATTTATACATTGATTGTGTTAACGAGAAATTTGATATATTTATTATAAATTTACACCATATACTACGGACACAAATCACACAAAATAATATACATACAATTTTAATTTAATCATATTTTACAACATTTACGTGTATCACATTGTAATGCATGACCACAAGGAGATATATTTGCTTTAATAATAGTGTATTTGTGAAATAATACATAAAATCAGAAAATTTCAATTTGTGACAAAAAAACAGTAACCATTGCATATCTGGTGTATAGTATTCCAAGAAGATAAACAGAATGATACACATTCACCTGCTGTTATACCTAGGTACTTTATAAAATGTAAACAAAATGGTCATTTTGGAAAGATACACACGGAAATGGCACGTCCGTCCCCGTAACGTCCGCCACCCTCCCCCACCTGCATATACATTCTATTTTTTTTTAATTTAAAGATTCAGTTTCACTTTTTATCAATGTATTAAGCATTTTATGTTTGCAGAGTGCAACTAAGATATGAATAATTTATCCAAAAAAAAAAAAAAAAATGAACAAAAATTTAGAGATTTTGTTTAATGTCACTCTAATATAGGGGATGAACGTTACAAAAAGGGGACGGATGATACATAATTTATTACCACTGGTATTGACCCCCTGAATAACTGAAAATGTTTAAATTAAGTAATTGTCCATAATACTATGCAATATAACATACATCCTATATTAAACAATGGGGTCATAAAACCTGTGATGAATTATACAAACTGGAGTACAATATGCATGTTTTTTCTCATTACCACATGGTGTAACTGTAGTGTTGGTGAATTATGAAAGCTCAGCAGGATGCCAGTAAGTGGACAGTAGCATACACTTTGTGCAATATGCATTTGGGCAAATATATTTCATATGACACTATCCATCAAAGGTTAAAAAATCACATTTGTCTAGGTAACTAGTAGACTGGGTAACGATGTCGTATGGGCTAGTTTTAGGTAAAATACACAATATGATAAAAAAAAAAAAAAACAGTGCAAAAATACTACTCAACAACACTTCATCAAAATATACTGTTAAAGGGTATAAAATTAACATATTATCAGTCATTTCTTAGTGTTCAGCACTGGATGCACCAGTTCAACATGATAATGAATAAAAAAGCTGTCAAATACGTTTTCTTTTTTTCTCTAAATAAGGTTTTATTTATTATTCTCGATTAGCGCAGTCGTAATACATGGGTGAATCCCCACCGATCACAATCCCCGTGATGGTTGATATACATATTGCGTCTCATTATCATTCGTCTCTGATATAAAAGGGAGACTAATAAATGTTCATTTTTATGTCAGTTCTTTTTTTCAATGTTAGTTTTATATAGGTTAAACAAGCAAAACCTATTTTTAAGAAAAGATAAAATTGTGGTTATATTTGTTTTATTGGATTAGATGCGTAAAAAATTCAATAAAGGTACATTTTTGAAAATGATGCTTATATAGTAATTCAGATATCTCAGATGAACACATTTATTCTTTTTTAAGACTTAAACATGAAAAACAGGCATATTCCGTCTGTTTGGAAATATGGAAGGCCGTACAGTTGGGTTTTCTTCATCAGTTGTCTGTGGGTATCCATGGCTTAAGTTTGCCATTTTAATCCTTATAATTCCTTTTGGTCCTAGAATACCACTGTTGGGCTCTGTTGAAATAGTGTAAAATGTTAAACGTGGTGGAACTTTACTTCTCTCGTGGTTACACAAGGACACACAACAATAGTAATCCGACAGCATTTTAATTGAACTGAAATAAAATTCATATAATAATATAATAATAAGCTGAAGTCACTAATAAATGTTGATGAGTAGAAAAATAAAAAATATTATGAAACATTTATTTACAGTATAATTACACGGGAATGTTTGTTTCTGTGTTGAAACTAGGTGACTATCAACTATCAGTTTCGACAACGAGTACTAAATCGTGCAAATGGGACAGATTGTCATGTCGTAGTTCAGGACGAAAGCTACACTTCTAAAACTTGTAGATTATGTGGTAAAAAGAACAACAATTTGGGATCCAGTGAAACATTTATTTGTATATTTGCAAATACCCAACTCACCGTGACATTGACAGAGGCAGAAATATTCTTCTGAAAGCTTTAGAACTGTTTCAATTTGCTAAGACATAAAAAACTTTTCATTTTAGAATGGGGACAATCCATTCCCAATTTGGTCGGTCAATAGCCTGCCGAATGAAATGGGTCATCACTCAGTTTACAGACATGAAATGTTTGATTTGAGTTTTGATTCGCCATTATGATGGATGGTGAATAAAAAATCACACTTTCTGCAATGTTGTATCGACTTGAAATATCGAAATACAGATTTGTCTTCTACTAGTCTGTAATGCATACTGATGGTTGCAGTATAATACTGTTTGAATACTGTTTATTGGTGAAATGTGTTTGTGTACATAATTGACAGAAAATGGGTTAGTTAGGCCACTTTTTCAAGTTTATTGTTCATCAAAGCTCGACTAAGACATGGAATGTTTGAGTTGAGTTTTTACGATGGTGAATCACAAATCACACTTTCTGCAATGTTGTATGGGCTAGAAATAGCAAAGACTATACGTTGCATCGAAATACATATTTTGTTGAGGAAGTAAACTTATCTGTTTGTCGGACTTACATTGACAGACTTTGTCACAGTACTAAGCTAACACGCTACGCTGTTTTCAATAGTTAATGACTTGTATTTTTTTTTCAAGTCGATTCATTTCCCAAATTGTGGTCATCAAAGCTTGACTAAGACATCACATGTTTGAGTGAAGTTTTGATGATAAATTGTGGTATCGATGGAGTAAATTAAACAAGATTTAATGTAAAGTTCACTTCTTATATTTCACAAAATACATAATATAGCATTTCATCGTTGCTCTCTATTTGTGGAAATAAGATATGATGACGTGATGTTTCTCATCTGTAGCAGCGCAGCTCTACCACAGCTGTATCGGCTCAGCGCCTGAAAAATAAAATAAAATGTGTCAGTCATGTAGAGATATGAAATTGTATCACAACACTTCTATCTTTTAAAAAATCGCTTCTCAAAAAAAATGTGGGAAAGACATTCAATCATATCACAGATATGAGAACGTCGAGGAAATCTCAGCTTGTGTACATCCTCTGCAGAGAATGCACTTCGCCCATAACTCGAATGAGAAATGAACGAGCCTTCCGACTGAGCTTGAAGGAAGTCGTACGATGCATTGTGTGATGGGCTGTTGTTTGGTCACATTCCATGACGGGGACGACAATCTCTATAGTTACCCAACAGCTTGCTAACAGAGAAGTCCGCCCTAGAAATGTCATTCCCTTACAATGTGCACCATCGTACGAAAAGATAACCAAATTTTCCACCTATTGAAAATAGCCAAACTATGAAAACTTTTTTCTTTAAGTTTTCATGTGTGTGTGTTGTTTTTTTTTTTATTATTATTTTGGTAGTGATAGAAGCGTCACGATACAATTAAACTGAAATGGGTCAAATGAGTTTGAGAATGAATTTGTTTGAGAATGAATGAATGCTAATTTTTACTAAGACATGTAATGAGACTGCCATATACCCTAATTAAACCCACAATAGCTCCGTGGAAACAACAGATGTACGACTAAAACGCGAGTATCTGAGGAGCTATACCTCTACACCACACATCGGAGCAAGATAGCACATGTCTTCGAAAAAATAGATTCATCCTCTCAAAGTTTCTCACTTTTTTTGAAAAAAAGTCCAAGTTATTTTTCTCAAGATGGGAAACGTGGAAACACGTCCAAAAAATGTGATTGCAACTGACGTTTAACAGAATAACATAGCGTTATATACCGATAAAATTAACATAGGATGGATTTGAACGGAATGATCTGATTGGTTGAAACAATAAAATGTGCTATAGTACAGAGGTGCTCGCACAACCCTTCTGATTTGTGCGACTGTTTTGTTGTCAATCCTGCCTAACTTGGCATTATTGGTGAAATTTGATAAACTATCAATGTTTGCATATTGCAAGAAAGTCAGTCTCAGTGAAAATAGAGAGTGTTTTACAAAATTAACTCTAATATGTTTATTGTTGTGATTTTGATCTATTCGTGATTGACAAACACCAAACATAGTTGTTATGATCGAACGACTACATTTGATTTGGCCTTCACACATTGCTGTTTAGAGTAAAAATGTTGTATGATTTGTTCAATTTCTGTGTTAACCGTCTAGAAGAATAAAGTTTTGAAGAAGAAATTGAGATGATAACTCTCCAAAAATGATGATAAAAACAAAATTGGTGACAAAATGCCGCCTTGTTATAATCCTCACTTCGCATCAAACGAATGATAGTGAATTTTGCCTCAATACTTTGTGTTGATTGAAATAAAATGTAAAATAAGACACATTTGTCAATTTCATTCAATGCACATAATATTTCAATGAAAAAAAACGTGTAGAGGAAGCACACATACAGAAAATTCGTTTCCGCATATTGCGTGAATGATCCGCGCAAATGGAGAAAGACGAAAGTTCCAGCATATATTCCCTGTAGACGAGTATTAGACGGTGACTAAAGATGAAATGAGATAAAGTCATTAAAAAGAAAAATTAGGTGAAGAACAGATTACAGAGAGAAGTTGTTCATCTTTGATTTTCGCTGTTGTTTTTTTTTTAATAAATATTCCTAACCCCACCCCCATGCACTTGTATCAGAATAACGTCCGAGCACGAAACTACATCAAGCACCCAATATCCGAGTAACGGCCTAACCAAGGAGCAACTTGCCTACGTATCGCGAGTACCTAGAGACCGTGGCTCTGTAGACAGGGGGAGCTAACGCCCGATGTAGCCTTTGGTAGGACGTTACATAGTGGTATACAGGCGCGTTTCCCAATGCAAACTAACACCACCGATCCGCTTACATTGAGCTTGTCATGAAGATTTCCTACATCATTGATCTGATACACAAGTTTGAAACTCAAAATCATTGACGAAAGACAAAAGAGAATGTAGACGAGAAAAGGAGAGGAGTTGTTTGTTTTGTGAGTGCGTGTGTTTTTTTGTCGACCATACGATGTTTGATAACGTATTCAATATGTGATACAGACAATTTACCAGAGCAATAAGCACTTCAAGCCTTTGGCTGGTAGAGCTATAATACAAACTCGTTGATAGACAGACACACAGTGATGATAACATTTCTAGTTCACCGTAAGAGTTTATGTTAAAATGAACGCCATCACAAAACGATTTCTAGCTTTCAGCTAGTAAAGTTAATTGATAGCAGACAGATACACAGCGATAAGATGTCTCCCCTTGTTTAAGCTTTGCTCAGGCGAGCAGAAAAGAAAAATTAAAAAAAACCACTACTCTCATGTTTGCTAAATAGATGCGCTTCTCTGAGTACAACAACGTGCCATCGCATAAACGCTTCTAACCTTTGGTCAGTAGAGTTATAAAAAAACCCAACTAACTGTTGACAGACAGACACAAGTTCAGCTAAGCTTTGCTCAAGTAAACTATAATTAAACAAATATGACATGATGTCCATGTTTTTATTTCTGAATAAAATTCTAAGTTATGTTTTTTATATAGAGAAACGTGGAAACACGTCCAAAAAGTGTGAGTTACCGGGAGCAACTGGCGTTTTACAGCATTACATCGCGTTATAAACCGATAAAAGTAACGCATGGGTAGATATGAAAGGACGGCTCTGATTGGATGAAACAATTACATGTCTGTTTTAAATGGTTTGATTGATCTAAGTAGAATATTTACGTTCGCTTACGTTGCGATTGGTATCCGCCGGAAGCATGTTAAAAGTCGGGGGTATTTTCTACAATGAATGAAAACGAAAGTAGGATTTTGTTGATTGACAGTGGTTCGTGAAAATCCTCTCTCATGCTGGTTTTACAAAACTCTGGAGACAGCTATTTTTTTTACATGACTCAATATGTTTTTTTCGACATAGCAACAAAGAATATGAACATTCACTTATTACTTTGGTTATAATCAACAATCCACGGATGGTCAAAATTCTTCCAAACAGAGACCGTTTTTGTCATATATTGAGCAAAGAATAGTCAAATGTACTTCCCTAAGACAGATAAATGACGTTTATATATTGCATAACACGTGTGTGATCAAGCAGTAGCAGAAATTTGATAAAATCTGCCCACAGTTTGTCAAAATTTAAGAATCTTGAAACAAAGGGAATGAAAACGAAGTGGATTTTTGTTGATTTATAGGGGTCTGTAAAACTCATTTCTCATGCTTATTATACAAAATTCTGGTGACAGATATTTTTTTTACATGACTCAACATCTTTGTTTCTACAATGCAGCAAAAAATTTGAGAAAATGTCAAATAATAAAGTTATAATGAACAATTCCCGGATGGCCAGAAACGTTCAAAATACAGGCCCGTTTTGTCATATAATGGGCAAAAAAAGGTATTATTTTCTTGCTGAAGTAAGATTAACGGTTTGTTCGTATGGTACAACACTCATATGAGCCAGCCAGACAAAGAAATTGTTCAAATCGTCCCAATTGTTATCATTATTGATTAAACATGGAGGAAGTTTGATGAAAACGAAAGATTTCACCAAGCCGGCGTAAATAGTTACCACCGAAGCAAAAACGAACGTTTTGACGTCATCACAAAGGAATGCGATTTTCTAGGAATCGAAAGTGAAAGTACAGTTACCCTAGTATGAGCGATATACATTTTGACGTGTGTGTTTTTGTACAAAAGATGGACTTTAATGGGTTATTTTCAAGTTCGTGTTGCTTTGTATGATCAAACAGATAGCGGTTATTTTAAAAATCAAATCAATATTTGGCTGTAAACAACGATAAGAACACCACGCGTTTTCTGCAAATAATGAGTAAAAAATAGTCAATGTACTTTTTAAATAAACGGTGTTTGCATTATCACGCTTTTTCAGTTTCAAAAACACAAAAATCAATGTTTGAAATTTGCTTTATTAACATTAGAACATGAAATTATGAACATTAAATTAAACAAAATTTCAAACCGCGTGAACATCAATTAAATGGTTTTCATGTAATAGCTCACTAAAATATGATCTCTTCAAATATTATTTTCCCTGAGGAAATGTTCGTTATCTAGGTAGTGTACTTATATATGTGGTTCATAATATGATATAAGTATGTGTATTATGATATTCGTGTTGCTACTTTACTCAAAGAATGTAAACGAACTGTTTGGAATTCAAAATTTTACTTCATCGCTTAATTTCAATATTTGCTAAAATGAATATTAAAGCTCTTACTTGTTTTCAGAAACATGAAACAGTAACATTTATTTAATCTTATACATTCTTTTTATGATATTATGGGTAACTCTTTTAAGATGTAGATAAAAACATATGAAAATGATAAACAACAGTTAAACTTTCCAAAATAATGTCTATAACAATAAACTTAACGATTATTTGCAACTGATGTTACTACTTTACCAATAACAGTAAAATGTAACGAACATTTCAAAAAAAATTGCAAAATTCGCTTGTTGAAGTTAAACATATGTGCATAGTATATGTACTAAAATAATGTAAACATTCAGTTTTTACCGTATAAAGAGTCACAAATACACGTGTTTCTGAACTCAAACTGACAAAATGAACACATTTGATAATGTAAATTATATAATTAATATATAATTTTAGTGAATTTCATTGCTTATCCAATGAAACTCGGTCATCCTCATACAACTTGTATTAGATTTAACAACTGAAGTTATGAACAACTAAAAACAATTATTTTAACACATTGTAACAGTCTCTGTAAAACTATTTTGTCTGGATTTAATTCATGGTGAACTTTGAAATGTACGTTACCATTGCAATTTAATAAGGAAATAAAAACGTATTGATTAATTTATAGCGTTACTGAACAAATACATGAATATTTTGTTAGCATTGTGTATAGTTACACTCAATATGGTATAAAACAGTAACGTTATGACTTAAATATTATATGGCAGTGGTAACGAATGTTTCAAAGTGCATGAGAAGCAAATCTTTTAAACAATGAAAGTTTACTCAACTCATCCACCTTCTGTTGACAACTGTCTGATGCAAAAAATAGAAACTGAACCTTTTTCAAATTGCAATAAAAGCTCTTGTGATGCAATTCATTTGAATTCGTTTATTTTTTTGTAGTATACTACAACTGGGTGGAGGGTCACGCTAGTTTGGTTCCAATATGCACTTTGGATTTCTTGTACAGACTTGCAACTGTAGTTTTCACTGAAGTCCATGTGAATTATACAGTCGTTATCCGGTAATTTTTCTTTTCTTTTTTTTTATTTCTGTATACTGGTGCTTTATCCTAGACACATGTGCCTCAAACTCTTCAACTTGTGCTGAAACATGTGTGACAAACTCATCTTTCTTCATGTGAGTGTCAATGATCCTTATTACCATTTTCTTTTGACCTTTTAAATCGATTGGAACTCGTTTCCATTGACTAACAATGATATTGTCAGAGGTAACTTTGTCTTTAATCTCTTCAAATAATTTCTCCCTGTTGTCTAACGTTTTTTCACCATTAACCGATATTTCTATATCTTGCCTTTTGACTGCTTTAAGTGTGAGCGACATATTCTGGTGCTCAGCACACACGCATGTGTCTCTTGTAATGAACGCTGTAAGAAGTACATTTTTTGGACGAATTCTGAAGAAAGAAGTGAATGATAACCTTATTCCAGGGTGTTCACTGACAAACTTCTGGTATAAAGTTGACAGGTAATCTGCAAGAAATCTCTTTTGATTTCTCTTTTTAGACTTAATACAATCTGCTTTTCCAGGCATATTTCTAGAATTATCGTCTCTTTCCATAAATTCGATTACTTTTTGTTTATGCCTAGCTACTTCTCGAAAGCGTTGATTTTACTTACATCAACACTTTTGGATGAAATCTTTGATAGCTTATTTCTGCTCATACCTGTGTTTTTAACACATTTATGCAACAGCCTGTACTTTTTTACTACGTTTCCTTCTATTATATTTTGTAGAATCTTTTTCTTATGGATAGAGGATTTATGTCCAGACGATTTGATCTCTTGACAGATAGCATTGGCAAAAACTAATAATTTTCTTACACTGTCCCTTTGATTTCTGGAAAGATTCATGCTTTTCATTTGTTTCTCAGCTTTTGATATAGGGGTACGAGGATTAGTACTAGCACATATTTTACGTCTTTTCATTCTCTGCATCGAACGCATGGCAGTGCGATATTTACGTTTCATTTGGTCAAAACTCTCTGTCATAGCTTTCAGATTTTTCTTAGTTTGCTTTAACTCTTTGCTCACTCGCATTCTCGGACCATTTGCTCGATTTTGAAAATTCATTCGAACCATAAGTCTATTTTGATTATCAAAAGAAGACGTATGAGCACTTTCATAACCACTACTGTTAAGGGATTCATCTTGATTTTTTTTCTGCATTAAGATCATTTTGTACAAGGCGTTCTGCCTCTTTATTCTTTTGACGGTAATGCTTAAGATAGTCTCGGTTTGTCTTGTTTCTAGCATCTCGGTCTTTGCGAGGAAGCAATTCATTTCGAACATATATTTTTTTCCTCCTTTCTCTTTCCTTAGCCAGATATTGTTCATTATTCTTCTCTTTTAGTCTCTTTCGATACCCCTTTGTATCTCAGCTCTTGATTTTATCATATCTGTAACAAAATAGAAGGTTTACAGGTTAGTTATGACTATTAAAGTGTTTGAAATGTTCGTTACTATCTGAATAAATGTTCGTGACCCCAATTGAGAAACAGATATATTCAAGAATTTAAAAGTCATGTCAAGTCAGGGTATAAATTTTGAGATATTTTATTTATGTAGATAAATGTATAAATACAACTTTGAGATATGATGTTCATTTACGGAAATAAAAGTCGCAAAAAACAGCTGCACCAGTATTTTTTCCCCATTTTAAAAAGATACCTAACATAACAGTTTCTATCTATTCAAACTACAATTTACTTCAATTCAAACATTATTTTTCAAATAAACAATACCCATACTACTATTTTTTCCTATATACTACATACATGTTGTCTGTAAAACATAAATAAAGCAATTTTACAACATAGTTTTAGCTTGACATGTTCGTTATTAAACGGTAACGAACATGTCTCATATAAATCGTCTCCAAACAAAAAAAGCATAAGCATGACGACATAGAAACACATGTAGGATGGACCATGCATGTAATATCTTTCCAGAAAACACAGGTTAATATATTTTCAGTTTATATAAAAAGAAAAAATTATAAATGTATGTACCACTAACCTTTGTCGTTATGAATATCCAAATTTATATCCGAAAGTCACATTCTTCATGTCAACTCGCGATTTTGAAATATGAAGCAAACAAAACAAATGACCTTCAAATGACGGCACAGTGTATTAAGTAAAGCCAGCACCTGGAATCGTCAGTTTCGAATTATTAGTAACGTACATGTCAGTAACGAACACTTCAAACTGTAACGTTTTTTGTTCTTAGTTATCAAACTGATGCTATTTCATGTGAGATTTATTTCTTATTCCTAATACTTGGATAGTTACAGTATTTAAACAATAATGTACTATGAACACATGCATGAATAATTCCTAAAGAGCTGGTAACGAACATGTCATTTTAAAGTATTTTAATCCAGACAATAGTTTATCTTCCGAAATTATACTTCCTATGTGTCTGGTAAGTACGTCAACTTGAGTTTTATCAAGCCTACGATGTTAGTTGTTTATGAAAAGTCACTGATTTATGATACTGATTGTCTCCGGTTTCTGTTATTACCAATTATTAAATGAGTAACGGACATGTCAAACTAATTAAGAAAATTGTTTGTTCATCAAAACAGCCGTGATTAGAAAAGATAAACGCTATGAATGATTCAAATATCCTTCCTTCTGTCTTTAATGATAATGGTATTATTGATTTTTAAAGAAAACTGATACTTTCGTATTGTCTTATCAAAAGAGGAATGCTTCAATTTTAGTGTTTCTGTCCGGCGACAGTAACGAACATGTCAAAATACCACTTTGAAAGCATATTTTTTCTATAAAATGGGGAATAACAAACATTTTGCCTTATGTTTTTAATGGATATTTTGTAGTGGATCATTTGGAGAGAAAAACAAACAACATCAAGTGATTGTAATAGAAATAAATCAACGGCGACAACAATGCACCCATTTATTGAAAAAGCGTGTATGTATAACGCGTGTATGAACCAGAAGCAGTAGAAATTTGATCAAATCTCCCCAAAGTTTGTCACAATTTAACATAAACTTTTCTATGACGAAATTTGTTGAAAAACGAAAGTGAAATAGTATAGTAGATCGACAGCGTCGCTCTACATTTTCATTGAAAAACAATTGTATACGCCAATGTATAGTTTTCATTTAATGTCTTATAGGGATTTGCTATTCATTGTAAACAATATGCTGCCGCTATTTGCAAACATCAACTATGACATTCAGACTTTAGTCTAATAAAACAAAAAAGAGAATTATGCTTTTCTTCTAATTGATTTCTGATTAACTGCTTGACAATTTCGCCAATTACATTGAAGATAGGGAAAAAAAGAGATTTGGTACTTTTTATTCGGTACCACAAAACAGTATATTTTGGGTAACAGGTAATGGGTAATGGGTGATGGATGGGTATATATTTTCTGTAATCTATATTCCTTAGTTTATGAACAAATATACCCATACATCACCCATTACCCGTTACCTGTTACCCAAAATATATTGTTTTATGGTATCGAATGAAAAAAAAGACACACCCTAACTAGATATATTGCAATTGGATTAAAATCAAAAGTAATCAATGTCTTGTATCATATTGTCATTGTAAAAACATATGTGAATTCTGCTGTCGTCATTGTTTTTCAAATAAAGGCGGTGGCAAAGGAAATCAAGTATGCATTCATTCTTATCAAACAAAAAAAACAACACTAACTTTACATGGTTGTTATTTCATGGTCATCGTCTGAATTACAATTTCTCAACAAGTTCGTTGTCTGCATGGATCAGGTTCTCTTTAACAAAATGAAAAAAGAAATACGACCTAGAAGAAGGTGGATTTGATTCATCTCAATTCGGCTGATCTCAGTATAACTGTGTATGAAATATGTTGTACTGTGTTGCAATCATTTTAGTTTAAAGATAGTGAAGCGGTGTTACGTTTGAAAACAAACTTATATTCGTTCAATCTGCTAAATATCTAAGCAAGTGGGGATACTTTTCTGATCAACTTTACCAAATTCACTGCTTAACATTGTCGTCAAGTACGTCCGACATTTTATGTTGGACTTAGCAAATAGTGGCGTTGTTTTTTGTGTATGTGTGTTTGTTTGTCACATAGGAAATATTATTGAGGGAGACGAATCTAGTCATATTTATGTGACCAACAAAGCTCAACTAAGACATTTAATGTCTGAGTGGAGTTTTGATCAGATCAACGACTTGAAATATGCGTTACGTCGAAATACAGATTTTGTGTGTATAACTCTATTTTTTAATGATCACCAAATCTCAACTTAGAAATGGACATCCAGTCCGACTTGAGTTTCGAAGTAAAACAAGATGCAATTCAATATTCAACTTTTTATTTCATTTTCATCAAAATTCCATCTTTTCGTCATAAATAATCTATAAAGTGTCCAGATGAATCTGTTCAAGTATCGTCGTCATCATCATCGTTTTAGCTAATCTGAAAAGTTAAAAAGACAAGTTTGAGTGTTTGATATGACTGATTTACATGTGACAATATGAATTAAATACTAAGTGCTTACAAAAAAAGCAGATAGAAAAAAGTTAAAATCTATCTTATTTCAACAACTTCATTGCTCCTCGCATTGATCGCATAATATTGGTTTAACAACTTTCTTCTTCTCTGGGCAGTTATGACATTGGCCCTCGTATGCAACAACGGCATAGCATGCCGTACACTCCAGAAAAGTTTCTCTGCCACATTTTTTCACATTCACCTTGTTTAGTGCTGACTCTGATGAGTTTCGTCATTTTTCTGTCTTTGATTAGTTTTGCAATTGATAAGAAGAATTTTGAATTTTTCATACACGAGTGTTAGACACTGATTGGCCATTTGATTTAACGTGGTTGACTTTAAGTGCAAGCTAAACATTGATTGGCTTATCGATTTGAAGGTGGAGTTATACCAATGAAGATTTTTGACAATTTATCACTTTACATGCGGTCAAACTTCAACTCAGAACTGAAAAGAGCAAAAACAGCACGAATCTATTAGCATAATCTCAATCGCAAAGTTGGCTCTTGTATCGAATCGGCATTGTAAAATATCAAGTTGTTTATCAAACTTGTCATTTTTTTGCTAATTAAGTTGAACACAAACACGCTGTCGTATTGTAAAGTAAATTATCATTTCAATTTTTGTTTTGACTTTGTGTGTTAACTGCCTTACCATATAGATATCGTTATTGTAAAACAAGTTTAGCCATGGTCTCAATTCACTTGTGTTTCGATGACAGTTTGTGATATGGAAGTAAAACGGGAGATTTTGATAAATTCAACATTAGTTCTTGTAGAGACTGCTTGTTGCGACTAAGTTTTTACTTTTGCTCTGTTGTACGTGTTTCGCGTTTGACAATGAAATCATATGATACCAAAGTAAAGTAGTATTTGGGTGCACGCACAGTAACTTATCAATCTGTCGTTTATCCGTCTCTGCACCAGTTGGTAATACCAAAATATCGGATTGGTCGCACAGTTCCAAACTCATCCCTATTTGACCCGTTCCTGGTCTCACTGTCAGCATGGTGAAGTTATCTTTCAACATTTTATTCATTCAAACAGGCGTATTCGTCAATATATACGTTTTGTTGAGATGTGTCATAGACGTACACTTTTCTCTTATTCTCGTTATAAGAATAACAGTACAAAGCTGATACATGATCTCCACAAATCTTGTTTTCGCCATGTGCTACTATGCCATTTAGACTTGATAATCCAAAAGGTCCAGTTCCTGGTAAACAGTCCCACCAAACTGGTACAATCATCATCTTGTTGTCTACGTTGTCCATACGACGACAATACTCATCAAGCAACTGCATTACCATGCTACTGATGTCTTCACAGTCCATTTTGCTCGTAACAATTACAAAATATAAAGATTTGCAGTATTCCATGTCTCGCGAGCAAGATTACAAATTTACATCTTCGTCCTTTTCAAATTTATTCGACAACAGATGTTTTTTCAACGCATTTGCCTTATCTCTATTGTCTCGTGAAGAAATGATTGAGGTCATATCTGTTCTAACTATGAGAGTGCTATTCAGTTTGTATGCGTTTGTAATAAAACGTATTGCTTGGAACTGAAGATAAAATAACTTTCTTTTATTTTCATAACATGGAATTAATCTTACCAATAGAAATTAGACAAAAAATTTGGGTGTCATTTTGTGCCGTTACATGCAATTTCCATAGAACTAAAAAAACAGATACAGTTAAAATGGCTTGATATTAAACTTATGCCTGTCAAAAAGTTGATGACAACTGCAACAGGTAATGAATAAGAGAGAGGATTTATTCTCTTACAACATGTGTTATTCAACATCAATGACATCGATCTAGATCACAAAACACGATTCTACTTATATGTCAAAGCAACGTCATGGATGTCACGAGACGATAATCAGGCACAAATTATCAAATCCAGGAGGTGGATGTTTTTCTATAAGCACTTTTCTCAGCAGCCTGATCATCAATAATACAAAAACAAAGCTTTCATTACATTCACCACAAACTCAGCTACTGGTTCTGTTTGGGGATATCTTTTGTTCCATTCTCCGCATGATCTACAATTCGTTACACAAATGCTCGGCGGAACAACTCTAACCATTTCCCCTTTCCTAAGACTATGCATTAGGGAATTTGATGATCATTTTCAAATTACTGGCCAAGTCAAACGTTACGGTGATCCAACATTCCATGATCAGTTGATTGACAGAATGAAACATTATCGGGAACCACTTCATCACGTTTAACGTATTATCCAAACCAAACAAACCCCCCCCCCCCCAAAAAAAAGGGGGGTGGGGGATCAAATCACTTTTACAATTTTACCTTCCAAAATTTTCACATTTTCACACCCTCTCTACCCCAAATAACCACCCATAAAAATACACACAAAATAAAAACGCATTATGGTATATATATATATATATATATATATGCACATCCTTAAATGTTTATTCGTTATGCAAACAAAATATATATACGTTATGCAAACAAAATATAATATTATACGTACACCGGTAAAAATACATAAATACATATACGTTTTGCAAACAAAATAGATATATGTTATGAACACGACCCTTTTTGCACACGGCTCTCATTACCGATTTTGATGTTGTACGCTCGAAACGTCTACGTCATTGATTGTTGCGTTCTAGTCAGTCGAAACCGCTTTGAAGCTCCGTGTTGAAAGAGAACATTTTAAGAGGTTCTTTAGGGCGATTTCGGAGATGGGAAATATAAAATATTAATATTAATACAATTACATTTTATGCATGAATATTAAAACGCACGGAATAAAAAAAAACATTTACTTGTGTTTATAAAATGCAATATATTTTTTTAAGAAGTAGGTATCGAAAAGCAGACATATTTATCACCACATATGCATAGGTGTCGGAGCGGTAGGGTTGGCTGATGTGGCCCAATATTCCGAATTTTTGACACTTTTAACCACACTTCTTAGGGCAAAATTGAGATATCCCCTCAAACATTCGCTTTCAGTTGATGGACAATGACGGATTGCACCAGTAAACGGGTCACGAATTGCAGATACTACTGTATATTTCTATATCAGATGTTGTCCAATTGCGGATTGCACCAATAAATGGGTCTCGATATGCAGATACTACTGAATATTTTATTTTTTATATATTTTTACAGTATATTTCAAAATCAGATGTTGCACAATAGCGGATTGCCCGAGTAAATGGGTATCGAAATTCAAATACTTAGTACTGTACTTTTTACGCGTACGGTTATTTGTTTGTGATCATTCTGTCATGTTTAGCCAATTTTTAAAGTAATAAATAAACAATCTTCAAGTATCCATATAAATATTTTGCCATCCATTAATACTGAACTTACTTCTTCATATTTCTACATAAAAATGGTTGTGATGTATTTTTTTTGTTAAAACGAGTGCTTTTTTACTTAAAAAATATTTCGTAAAAATTCCAACCTGTAATAATTTGAATTCAGGAGAAAATATTAAATAATTGATAATTAGAAATATTCAACATAATTTTTTAACAACTTTAATTTATTAAATTCAGACCAAGGTTAAAATTGTTAAAACATATAGTTAAAACATGCATTTACGTTACTGCTGTAGTGAACAATTGTGCCTAGCTATATAAATCCTCTCCAGTTACGCGGGAGCTAAGGAGCGATCACGAATGAACCCCATTTATGTGCTGTAAAATGTCTCCAACATTTTCGTTGACTTCAGGTAAATGCTAGAACGTTATACACAGATCACAAACTTTAAATGTTTTGTGTAAAACCCGTTTGAACGGTATGCTGTTTAATAGTCTCAGATCTTTTTTTGCATTTAATTTGGGTTATGCTTTACTATAAAACAAGTTCGTTCTTATGTTCAAACTAAACCCAATGCTTGGGCAAATAGGAACATTTCTGTTCGCCTTTTGTGTCACTTTATGAAACAACCAATTGTATAAGTATAAAATCGTTAAACTTAAATGACAAGAGAAGATATATATGATGTGCGTATAACACGTGAATGTATGTTAAACAAATATTTATACATAGTGACCATACAATTTTCATTCCGACTTGTCCCGGTCTCCTCCACAGTAAATCGAAAACGGGACTAAAGTTTAACAATTAATATTACGAAATAAAATTTCAATTTTGAATAATATAGGAAAATGTCTTTGGAGAGAAATTTGCATATCGTTCCGTTTGATTTGTAAGAAATAACCGTTTTATAAATATTTTTAAAGTGAATCGCCATCGGTGCACTTAAGTTTGTTTGTTTCAATATTTAGTGCAGTGTATGCCAATTATGGCTAACAGACGATCATTACTCGAAAATACCCATCTCCGCAAGTGACTGATAACATTCCCACTTGAATCAGCGGCGAGAGACAAACGATACTGACACGTAATACTGTATATCAACCATTGCGGAAAATATTGCCGTGCGGGGATTCGAACTCACGACCCCTTGATTGATAGTCAGACGCGCTATCGGCGGAGCTAACCATACCAGGCGGTGTAATTTAGTAACGGCATAAGCGGTTTAATTATAATTTTAGATTCTCGTAATCTTCATCTGATTCCAAACGTCGTTTGTCTTTAGCAAGCGTCGAAGATCATGTGATACTACAGGGAAAATATAATCCAAAGATTTTATTTCATAAGTGATTTTCCATTAAAAAAACACACCAAGAAGTTGATGAATTGGAACGAATTACATAACATTGTATTTACATTTATTTATGTGGTATAGTTGACAAAAACATAACTTTGTTTTCAACATTGTTGATAAATGAAAATGTGCTTAAAGTTACACATTCCTTAATTCGAGCTACCACTTTCATCATGTTATAATTCATTTTTAGCGAACATGCATATTTCAAATATCGTAATCTCGTTTGATCTAAACGCAATTTTAAGGGGATATTAAAATTGGAACCTCCGTGCGTGCATGCGTCCGTATGTTTTTGTGTCCGAAAGCATTCTCTCAAGATAACTTTACTAAACGTGAACACATGTCAGCCAGTATGTCAAGAAATGCCTTTTATAATAATAACAACAATAATAGTAGTAATAATAATAATATAAATACTTTTATTAACGAGAAAACTCATTTGAAATTCAATCTTCCTTGAGGTCCCTCAACATATTTACAAAGTACAACATTAATTCAACATATACAAACAAGAAAAAACATAGTATAAACTAATTTATAGAATTTGCATTTTCTATATATGATAGAATAGAGTTCTACAAACAAGAACCTTAATAGGTAAACGAATGACGATACATTTCAGAATTTGAAGTCATGCAATTGCTATGGGGGAATTAATTTTCAATATTATGTATGTTAGTATGAAAACAAATGGCCAAATTACAAAATTCTACCTTTCCGGAGTACAACTCCAAAGCCATTCAAGGTAACTTCACGAACCTTTGTACATATGTCAACCTGGAGGTCTAATAGTGTGATTTCTTTGAGGGAGTTTTCATTGTCAACATGTTTTTCGGTTACCATGAAACAAAAAGCTAAACTTACAAAATTCACCGTTTCCGAAGTACAACTCTTAAACCGTTCAAGATAACATCACGAAACTTTGTATACATGTCAACCTTGTGTTGTAGTAGTGCCTTTTGCTATCAGGGAGTTTTCATATTATTTGTATTTGTATTTTCTGTTACCATGGGAACACATAGACAAAATTATAAAATTTGCAGATTCCGGATCATTACTCCAAAACAAGCAAAAACAAAACAAGTCACAAGCTTTTATTTTCACACTAAAAACCTATATACATTATTTCATAAAAATATCTTACACACATAAAATACAGTTATTGAGCAAAATCGTTTTCTATTTTGAGTAACAGTAATGTTAACTTTATCTGATATTCTCAATCTTTCTTTTCATGCAAGAAGCCAATGCACAAAATGTCGTCCAAATAAATTAAAGGAAAACAAGGTTACTCAGCGGAAACTGTTATTTTATTTATCAATTTAATGTAATAGTGACCTTTGCCCGATTGACCTTAAAATCCTAAGCTTCCATTCCGTGATTGGAAATTATACACAACGTTTCAAAGAAACTACATTTATTGAGCAGAAACTGTTTATCTATGTTTGATTACAATGAACTTGATCTCGACCTTATTAACCTTGAAATCCCAAGATTCTATTTTACATTAACAAAATATACCCAAAGTTATTAACGAAAAAAAGAAGTTATTGAGAGGAAATGTTTTTTTTTCTATTTGAGTAACAATGACGACCATGACCCGATTTACCTTAAATACGTGGGTCCTCCGTGGCCGAGTGGTCTAAGGCGCCGTCTCAAGATCACTTACCTCTCACCGCTATGGTCGTAGGTTCGAGTCCCGCTCGCTCCAAAAACTTTATGTGAGAAAGTTTCCAGTTACTTGCGGAAGGACGGTGGTTCTACTCAGTCTGACTCAGTCTGAGGTCTTCCTCCACCAGTAAAACTGGATATGCCATATATAACCAGAAATGTGTTGAAAATGGCGTTAAACCCCATTCCAAAAAAAAAAAAATTTACCTTAAATACAATCACTAGTAAGCTTCCTTTTCATGTTAAGTATCTATACACAAAATGTCATCTAAATATCTTAAAAACAACTAAGTTATCAAGAAGAAACTATTGTGGCCTGCATTTGGGCATATCAAAAAGAGGCATAAAATGCAGTCCGTGTTGAAATTCAATCCAATGCAAGGTCTAGTGATAGACAGCCTTGTATATAAAGCATATAGTTTTGGACAAAAACATATTTTATTATAATATATGTGGACAAGAAGTATCACGCGGATAAAAGTTTATTATACTAAATTATGCGGATAAATACGTCATACCGACACAGTATTTATCAATCTACTATTTTATATGCAGTCAAACGGCGTCATGCGGACAAAAGTCAACGTTTTTCTAATATTTCTGCCGCCAAAAGGCGTCATGCGGATAAAAGTCGACGTTTTCTTATGTTTTTCTGCGTACAAAAGGCGTCATTTTTTTTCTTAATTTTCTGCTAACATAAGGCGTCTTGCGGACAAAAGTCGACGTTTTTCTATTTTATCTGCGAACAAAAAGCGTTAGCACGATGACGATGACGCGATGACACGATGACACGATGGTGATGGAGCGATGCTACGATGACACGATGACGATGACGCGATATTACATCGCGTCATCGTCATCGTGCCATCGTGCCATCACCATCGTGTTATCGTGTCATCGCGTCATCGTCATCGTGCTATCGTGTCATCACCATCGTGTCATCGTACCATCACCATCGTGCTATCGTACTATCGTGCCATCACCATCGTGTCATCGTGCTATCGTAGCATCGCCTTCCTGTATTTAAGTGGGATTCTTATAATAGTATCGGAAGGTATAGTTATGTGTTTATATTTAAGTATGTACATGTTAGTCATTCAACTGGTTTTGTGTTTATGTGTTTAAATATGCATATTACTGCAACTTTGTACTTTGATGAGAAACTGTGTATAGTCTTATTCTCCTCCTCCTCCTTTTACTTCTTATTCTACTTCTTCTTCTTCTATAACTAGAAATGGAAAATCAAGAGGAAATCTTACTCGTGTACTTGATTTTAACACGACAATGAATATATAATAAAATAATTAATGTATTTAAACGAATTCCAAAGTTTTAGTCAAGCTGTCTAGACGGTATTAGGTTCGGCATGATACTCATGTGTGCCAGCACTGAACAGTTGTTGAAAACGACAATAAACACCCAACAATACAATACAATGTACATTCAGTCATATGTCACTTGAACAATGAACTTGTTCACTTTTCTCTTACCATTTGATTGTTGAGTTGAGTGTTTAGCGTAATTGTTATGCTATCGAGAGCTAGCAGACGATCAGAGTGTCGTGGGTTTGATCCCCCGCCACGGTTATGTGTGAGACGGACACTATATTCGTATATGCTTAGTACTGTTACTACCCAAGAATACACCGAACGTGATTTATAATAATAACTTGTGTCACATCAATGTGAAATAAATACATTTAAAGTAAGTGTTAATAGACAATCAGTTAAACTCATTTGTGCAACTAACTGATATCTTTCCAGTTTTACATGGTACAGGAAATAATTAATTGGGACAACTTGTCTTTTGATGGGACGAGTTGTCTTTAAATAGAGGACAAGTTGTCTCGAAACTTGGGACGAGTTGTCTCAAAATGTGGGACGAGTTGTCTTTGGGGCGACTTATCCATAACACTTTTGAAACAGTGGTTAGAGACGAATGACAATGAGACTGACATTTTTTTATTAGTCATCACGGAGAATGTGTTGTAGGTTACTGGCGGGTATTCAAACTCATGACCCCTGGATTGACAGTTAGACACGTAACCAACTGATTGAACAGGGTCCGTCTTTACCATGTATGGCCAATCCACTTTGAACAGTGCTCACTAATTCCTAATTGGATGTTTAACTACCAAAAATATTTTTTTACTCGACACTCGACTTTCTTGCTCAATACTCAGTTTTCTTACTATACACTCGTCTTTCTCACTCGACACTGAACTTTTTCACTCGACACTTGACATTCTTACTCGACATTAAACTTTCTTTCTCGACACTCGACATTCTTACTCGACACTCGACTTTCTTACTCGACATTCAACTTTCTTTTAAGACACTCAAAACTCTACCAAAGGTGACATATCGCCCAGCCATAGTCTCTGTGATGATTGACTGATATACGGCATTGCGCCTTATTGTCATTTGTGTTACATCGCTGATTGAACTGAAAAAGTCATCAGTTACTTGCAGAGATAGGCGTGCTCGAGTACTGGTTTGCCTCATAGGATCCCAGGAAAAAAGTGTAGGGTTTAGGTAAACCGGTCGCCTGAAGGAACGAACAAACGAACGAACGAACGGACGGATGGATGCACGGACGATGGAACTAACGAACGAATGAACACATAAACACATAAACAAACAAATAAAAACAAACAAAAACAGACAGACAGACAGACAGACAGACAGACAGACAGACAGACAGACAGACAGACAGACAGACAGACAGACAGACAGACAGACAGACAGACAGACAGACAGACAGACAGACAGACAGACAGACAGACAGACAGACAGACAGACCGACAGACAGACAGACAGACAGACAGGCAGGCAGGCAGGCAGGCAGGCAGGCAGGCAGGCAGGCAGACGGACAGACCACTATACGCATCGGTATTATACACCAACTATTTTATCATTTAAGATTTTGTCTGTTGTTTACCGGATCGACATCAACTTTTTTGTGAATCTGTCGAAAGGACTATAATCATAATATGTACCTTCTCAATAATTTACCATTCACGTAATAACATATTTGCACGCATAAATAACTCACATTTAGTGATTATAATATAAAAAGAAAACATATGACTGTGTATCTTAAATGAATTTCCCTTTTCAGCAGCATTTGTGTCTCAGGGTTATGTATAACCTGACACAAAATAACCCCGAATATTTGAATGCATGATGTGTTCCATTATTATTATTTTTCGCATGTCTTACAGGAAGGCGATGCTACGATAGCACGATGACACGATGGTGATGACACGACTACGATAGCACGATGGTGATGGTACGATGACACGATGGTGATGGCACGATGGCACGATGACGATGACGCGATGACACGATGACACGATGGTGATGGTACGATGACACGATGGTGATGACACGATGGCACGATGACGATGACGCGATGTAATATCGCGTCATCGTCATCGTGACATCGTAGCATCACTCCATCACCATCGTGTCATCGTATCATCGCGTCATCGTCATCGTGCTATCATGTCATCACCATCGTGTCATCGTACTATCACCATCGTGTTATCGTACTATCGTGTCATCACCATCGTGTCATCGTGCTATCGTGGCATCGCGCATGCTTGTTGACAAAGCGATAGCACGATGGCCCTAACGGAACACCGTAGTTTATCTATATAGTTTATTTAGAATGACTGCATTATAATGTAAATATTGAGTAATAAAGGCATCCGGTGAATAAATACAGGTCAAATAAAGTGTCTAATACTAACATGCACTTGATGGTATATTTTCTGCCTGTCTGCCTGACAATATGTGTATGTCCGTTTGTTCGACCGATCGTCAGCCATTTCGACCTACAACACTAAAAATATCCATCCGTCCGTCTGTCTGTCCGCCCGCCCAATCATGCATCAGTGTACCGATTCCTTCATCATGCTTATAATACTCATGAGTAGCGCCCAGCTTTGTTCGTCCGTGCGTACAAATATATATGTCACACATGTCACCTTTCACACCTTTGAATCTTAGAAGTTGAAACTTGGAAATTTAATACTTAGAATTTGCCAGTAAGCAATATTGATTCTTCTGAACTATGGCGCCAGGTGGCTTAAATGCCGATACCTTGAAAACCGATTGCTCCCTACGTTAAGGAAAAATGACGAAATCTGAATAATCCGTAATCTGTTGTCAAAAACCCTGCTTCGTGCTATCTAATAGCATGGAGCAGGTTTTTTCTCTAAAGTTTTATAAGTGCAAAAATATAGTAAAGTTGCAGCGATTGTTATAGTCGTATCATCTAAAATAAAGTTGAGAATATATATTATTTTGATATTTTAAGTTCGCGCATCTGATGTTTTGTTCTCTGTTGCGGTGTGATGCGGATGCGGTGCGGTCTGACAGTCTATCTGGTTTGGTATATGTGTCTGTTCGTCCGTCCGTTCGATGTTTAACTTAATTTTTCATTCATTTTATTTTGGCAAACCAGCAATCGCTGGCAAAAGTATTTAGCTCGTTGCTTTAAGGTGTCTGCTTATAAATTGCCTTTATGTAAAGGGGTAAACAAATACGAATACAGATGTTGTTGAACATGCAGGTATGTAAACCATAAAGGTATGTACCTGTAAACCAATTTGCAAGTCATGTGCTCGGCAAAATGAGTGAATCACACACCGAATATGAGGTAGTTCAACCAGCGACCATGTGTCTATAGTTTGTATATAGTTCAACCAGCGACCATGGTGTCAATAGTTTGTATTTAGTTCAACCATCGACCATGGTGTCTATAGTTTGTATATAGTTCAAACAGTGAACATGGTGTCTATAGTTTATATTTAGTTCAACCAGCGACCATGGTGTCTATAGTCTGTATATAGTTCACCCAGCGACTATGGTGTCTGTAGTCTGTCTATAGTTTGTATATAGTTCAACCAGCGACCATGGTGTCTATAGTTTGTCTTTAATTTGTATATAGTTCAACCAGCGACCATGGTGTCTATAGTTTGTATATAGTTCAACCATCGACCATTGTGTCTATAGTTTGTATATAGTTCAACCAGCGACCATGGTGTCAATAGTTTGTATATAGTTCAACCAGCGAACATGGTGTCTATAGTTTGCATATAGTTCAACCAGCGACCATGGTGTATATAGTCTGTATATAGTTCAACAAGCGACCATGGTGTCTGTAGTCTGTCTATAGTTGGTATATAGTTCAACCAGCGACAATGGTGACTATAGTTTGTCTTTAATTTGTATATAGTTCAACCAGTGACCATGGTATCTATAGTTCGTATATAGTTCAACCAGCGACCATGGTGTCTATAGTTTGTATATAGTTCAACCAGCGACCATTGTGTCTATAGTCTGTATATAGTTCAACCAGCGACCAGGGTGTCTATAGTGTGTCTATAGTTCAACCAGTGACCATGGTGTCTATAGTTTGTATTTAATTTGTATATAGTTAACCAGCGACCATGGTGTCTATAGTTTGTATATAGTTCAACCATCGACCATGGTGTCTATAGTTTGTATATAGTTCAACCAGCGACTACGGTGTCTATAGTTTGTATATAGTTCAACCAGCGACCATGGTGTCTATAGTTTGTATATATTTCAACCAGCGACCGTGGTGTCTATAGTTTGTATATAATTCAACCAGCGACCATAATGTCTATAGTTTGTCTATAGTTTGTATATAGTTCAACCAGCGACCATGGTGTCTATAGTGTGTATATAGTTGAACCAGCAAACATGGTATCTATAGTTTGTCTTTAATTTGTATATAGTTCAACCAGCGACCAAGGTGTCTATAGTTTTTCTATAGTTCAACCGGCGACCATGGTGTCTATAGTTTGTATATAGTTCAACCAGTAACCATGATGTCTATAGTTTGTATATAGTTCAACCAGCGACCATGGTGTCTATAGTTTGTATATAGTTTAACCAGCGACCATAGTGTCTATAGTTTGTCTATAGTTTGTCTATAGTTCAACCAGCGACTATGGTGTCTATAGTCTGTATATAGTTCAACCAGCGACTATGGTGTCTAAAGATAAACCAGCGACCATGGTGTTTATAATTTGTCTATAATTTGTATTAAGTTCAACCAGCAACCATGGTGTATATAGTTTGTATATAATTTGTATATACTTCAACCAGCGACCATGGTGTCTATAGTCTGTATATAGTCCAACCAGCGACCATGGTGTCTATAGTCTGTATATAGTCCAACCAGCGACCATGGTGTCTATATTCTGTATATATTTCAACCAGCGATCATGGTGTCTTTAGTCTGTCTATAGTTCAACCAGCGACCATGGTGTCTATAGTCCAACCAGCGATCATGGTGTCTATAGTTTGTATATAGTTCAACCAGCGACCATGGTGTCGATAGTTTGTATATAGTTCAACCAGCGACCATGGTGTCTATAGTTTTTATATAGTTCAACCAGCGACCATGGTGTCTATAGTTTGTATATAGTTCAACCAGCGACCATGGTGTCTATAATTTGTCTATAGTTCAACCAGCTACCATGGTGTCTATAGATTTTATATAGTTCAACAAGCGACCATTGTGTCTATAGTTTGAATAAAGTTCAACCAGCGACCATTGTGTCTTTAATTTGTCTATAGTTCAACCAGCGACAATGGTGTCTATAGTTTGATCCAGCGATCATGGTGTCTATAGTTTGAATATAGTTCAACCAGCGACCTTGGTGTCAATAGTTTGTATATAGTTTGACTATAGAGATGTCATTATCAAACCTCTGGTTCACTTACTGCTTCTATTTAGTGGTATCACCTTAAGGGAAACCAAAGTACTTCGATCTACTTAAATGGTTGGCATTGTGTCGAAAGGTCATTCGTCTTCTTCTACTAGTATCGAAGATGTGAGCTACTAGCAATATAATTTCATTTATGTTTTACGGCACAACACACACTAAAGTAGAGCAGTTAGTACTGATTAGAAATACAAGAATACGTTCAATTTATCAGACTACCGTTGAAAGTTAGTTTGATATTCGTTTTTCGTCTTTTGATATTAAAGTATGTAACTCTGCAATATTGGAAGATGAGACATTTAGGGTTAAATTAAGATTCCAGTTAAATACCGAAAGACAAAAGACGAATATCAAACTAACTTCAGTCTAACTTATCAAACCCTCACAACAATGATGTATGCAATACAGGGAATCGTCCAATTAGCTTGAAATTTAACAATGAATTTGCAAGTATTTAAGCGCCATCAGATTCATTTTATACAATACATTCAATTCCTGTACACTTGCATGGCTTGTTAACGACTCTTTACTACATGTATGATGGAGAGCGCAATATATTAGTTAGCTCTCACAATTTCAGATCCGGCGATTGGTGTTCACCCAAAGCGGTGAGCATTTTGTTCTTCGTGACGATTTGAGCTACGACACTGTATCTATAAGTAATTCGTCCTCCATTTCTTCATATCAGGTGGTGCAGCTGTCAGTTACGTGTGAAAGGACAGCTATGTACCAGTAAGAGACAGGAACCCGCTTAGGTTAACAGACCGCAATAACACGAACGAGGATTAAACCCGGTTCCCCTGAATTTCTAATTCAATGACATAACAACTGGACAAGCACGACACCTTATAAAAATAGTCGTGCAATTCAATTAATATATCAGTATCGCCTCCTCCCCCCACACTTTCCCAACACTCACACACGCACATTAACGTCATTGTCACGAATCGTGATAACAAACGAATTTTATAACGATTATAATACTTGACTATACATGTTTTGCGCTGATAAACGGTGCGACATTTAACGTTAGTTGCGACATTTAACGCTGATTGCGACATTTAACGTTGGTGTGACATTTAACGTTAGTTGCGACATTTAACGCTGGTTGCGATATTTAGCGTCGGTGTGACATTTAACGTTGGCTGAGACATTTAACGTCGTTTTAACGTTGGTTGCGATATTTAACATTGGTTGCGACATTTAACGTTAGTTCGACATTTAACGTTGGTTGCGACATTTAGAGTCGTTTTAACGTTGGTTGCGACTTTTAACGTTGTTTACGACAATTAACGTTGCCATATTGTATACGTATATTTTGAGATATCTTACTTGTACATAAATGTAGTAGGGGCCGAACAATAAAAACTCAAGAGATATTTTGAAAATGCAAGCGCCTGTGTACAAGATGTAAATATCAATATGTGTGTAGACATACATTCAAAGAGAATAACAAATATTTTTAAGAGTCGGGTTCACTTTACAAACTTCTCCGGTACCGTTATAATTCCAAACTCGTAACTGCAACATGTCTACCTGAGACAGGAGAGATTGACGACGAGCCTCTTTTAAAAAGGTGTAAACTGTCGTCTGTATTTTGTTCCCGATAAGTGAACCATCTGTTTTAAACATATAACTCTGTGTTCTATATTCATGTATACACTTTAAAATGGAAATTGAAAGCACATGGACGCAGGAGCATTTCAAAAATATTTTGTTTTAGGGGTGGGTGGTCAAGAAATAAAATGACTCCCTACATCCATCACGCCATGTGATATGTCTGTTAGAGGTTCCGACATCGTAACTAGTGATAATAAAGCAGTTTGATATTTGAGACGCTGCACTCCAGTCGTGAGATTTAAAATTTACATATATTTGCATATCTTTTTCAAGAGAACTGCACGACAAAATAAACGTAATTAGTAATAAACTTAAGAAATATACACAGTATGTTACATGTATCATCTGCTGTGCATTCAAAGTAAGTCAGTTTTAATAGGCCAAACTATACGCTACTTACAAATGGAATAGAAATTTATTTTGTTGAGGAATAAAAAAACGGCGGCGGTTGATGTCATAATGTTAAACATTCGTAAAATAAAGACGCTCTGTAGGTTATGTTTCAAAATCTAGTTCAGTAATTTTTTGGTTTTGATGTTGGGCACATGTGCAGATTTTATAGTTTCCACTGACGTTCATGGTTTTAGAGGAATCTATTCCACCAGGATATATAGATCAGTGCGAGCTTTAACATTGAATTTCCTGATTACCTCAAAACAGTTGAGCTTCTTTCTTAATGTAAACGTTACCGGAAATAAAGTTCAACTGTTTTGAGGTAATCTGGGAGAAAAGAGGTAAATGCTACGGGAAAACAGATAACTCCCATTTTTCTCATCCATACGGAGTCTTTCATTAGGCTAAGTCCATTCAGATTATGAAACGAGTAGAAGGTAAAACAATTGAACGGCTTGGGTCATATTTGACCTCTTGTTAGATAACACGAGTCGAACGTTCAAGTCACCTTTATATTTATTTATTTAAACATACCTGAAACCATTGACGCAACTCTAATTAATGGCCGCTATACTTTCGTTTATGTGATGTCATGTGATGTGATTAATCAATAAAATCCGCTCTTCATGACATCAACTTGAAATACTACAAACACATGGAAATAACATTGGAATTGACCTAATATTATTTTATGATTTTTTTTCAATTATATAGTTTAGTTTTAGAGAACTCAAGTATCTGACCATTAACAGTTACAGTTTAAAACTAGAATATGTAAGACATGTAAATATATTTACAGCACATGTGTAATACCGGAGTGTCATTGATTTTCGTGACATTTGACTTTCCATTCACAGCCGGTGATCCATATGGTCAGCTACCACCATTACATTTCCCATAGACTTACATTATAGCGTTTGTGCTTAAAACTTTTTTTAAAACATCCGTTTATGGAAATGACCTACTTGCATTCAAGGTTCAACCTAGATACATAAAAAAAAAAAAAAAAAAAAAAAATAGGTCAAAAGTAGTACCACTTTTAACTATTTTCGATTCACTAAAGTTCCTGACCTCCAGTCTCGGACTGAATTCATTTGCTTTTCCATAGATTTACCACTAGTGCAATTTACTCCATTAATAGTCAAAATGAGCAAATATGTTATTTTTTTCATGATGAAACCATCCTATTCTAACAAATTAAGAAGAAAAACATTCATTGTGACATTTTTATTTAATCAGAATCAAGCATACAAACATGATATATGCCCCTAACATCCCTATACTTTTCAGAAACCGGTCTCAATGGTAGTAGCTGACCTTATGTATAAATTATCTCTCCTTATCTGTCTGCCCCCACATTCACCCGCCCCCCCCCTCTCTCTCTCTCTCTCTCTCTCTCTCTCTCTCTCTCTCTCTCTCTCCACACACACACATATATACACACACACACACACGCACGCACACACACACACACACACACACACACACACACACATATATAAAGGGAGATAATTAAATTCACAACAACGGAATTTACGATTTTTGGAGATAATTATTTGTGAATAACCAAGACATAAATGTACAGACCAGACTACGGCGAGTGCGCCTAGCTACAATGCAAACCATAATTACAGGCATTGTGAATGAGCATCTGAAAAGATCCCAAAAATCGTAAATTCCGGTGTTGTGGTCCAAATGTGTTGCATGTAATTCCATAATATATAAGTGTCCAGATGTGTTGCATGTAATTCCATAATATATAAGTCATGTTCGACACCAAATTTATTGGTTTGGCAGGGGCCTTGATATTGTATCTATGGTTTGCATTGTAGCTAGGCGCACTCGCCTTAGTCTGGTCTGTACATTTATGTCTTGGTTATTCACAAATAATTATCTCAATATATATATATATATATATATATATATATATATATATATATATATATGTCAGTTGTCTGTCCCCCTCTCTCTCTTTCTTCTATCTGTCTGCCTCCCCCTTTCTCTCCGTCCGTCCGTCCGTCCGTCCGTCCGTCTGTCTGTCCGTGTCTCTCTGTCTATCTGCCCCTATCTCTCTGTCTCTCTCTCTCTGCACATATTGTTAGCATAGCAGATAGAATTTCAATTTTACGTGTACTGGGTATGACTCCAGAAAGGATTGCAAGATTTCTAGATAATGCACTGTGAGAGTGTATTTGATATGCTAGATCTTTAGATAAATGCCCAATTTCCTCTTAATTGCACTGATCTTTTCAAAATCTCGAAGGCTTGGACCTCTTATTAATTAAGATCTTAAATCAAACAATCGCATTACAATAAAATGCTATATTAATGTATAAGTAAGTGACCTTTTACGTTGATTGTGAAGTCACATCCACTAAGTTTTGCTAGGTAGGTGTCTTGCTCAAGAACACCCCACAAAGCCGTGGTGAAAGAAAGAAAACAAAGTACATCTATGATTGATGGGTTAATTTCTCAGTCTGCTTATGTGTGTGCTGATGTAGTTTACTTTCCTCTTTTGTAGCATTTGGAGTAATGGACGTATTGATAAAGACAACACGAGGAGTTCATGAAGCACCTCCTTGTATTGTTTCTGAGTTGGACCTTTACAAAGCAATACAACAAGCCAAATAATCAAGTAAGTGTGTTATGTTTACATTATCAAATATTAATAGATGGTCAGTTAACCTAACCACTCTTTCCTGTGGTCCTGGAAGGTTAACTAGTACTTCAGCACACCCATCTCTACAAGTAACTTATAACTTTCCCATATGAATCGGTGGTGAGAGACAAGTGGCAGTGTCATTCATCACTGAGACTGTGGTCAGGTAAGTTGAACTCACAGACAGATACCCTACGTATAGAGCTAACCTGACCTGGCACATCTCAAATATAAAATTTACAACTCAGTAACAACGTATACAATAATACAGATACTTTATTTCTATCTCATGCTATTCAGTCATACAATAAAATTAGTGTACATACGCATGAACACAGTTAGTATAGTAAACTAGTCATATTAGAATTATAAGATAATTAAAATCGATTAACCTTAAATGAGCAAATAGTAAATATCATCCTTGTATTATAATGTACATATTCATTACATAGATTTGGTTAACAATACAATATATTATATAATGATGCTTAATATTTAAATTATCAAAAACATACTAATTTTAGACCTTTAAAGAAATGGTTCATAATTTATAATGTAAACTAATACAAAAATGGGTATCAGTCGAGCGGCGACAAAGTCTAGATTTTGATTTTGTTATTTATATTGAGAAACAGTTCTTGTGAAATGTTTTATAAACAGAATGCATAAAAACGTTACAAGTTGAATGCAATCACGTTTTACATAATTAACAGACGACAAACAGTCTGATAACATCAACGTTACGTAAGAAACGAGGAAGCGGTATTCGTTTGTCACATTATATGAAATAAAAGTTCATTACAAGAAGTGTTTATTAAATGTGGTTGAGTCAATTAGCCCGAAGCATATTCGGAGATGGTATAAATTTAATACCGATTCTGTATGAAATAGGAGAGATATATAAGAAATAACAATATAGGAGTTGTGTTATTTTTTTAAAGATGTGATCACATTTACATTAATCGTACAAAATGTATCGTGACGTTGATATTTATAATACAGCATAGACTACAGGAAAATTATAGTAGACATGTTACACGGATATTTTTTTGTGTTTTTTTTTTATTTCAATTTAGTTGTACAAAAAAAGACATATTGATACAAAATAGTTCATGACAATTATATATACATTAAGAAATTTCTAATAGCAATTGAGTGTCTCACTGTCTGTGGAAATTGAATGAGTAATAAACAGTGCCTACTAAATCCATATAGTTTGTTTGTGAAGTTTAAATCTCAAGGCCCGTATTATCTTAATTAATAAAAAAAATTCAAACAGAAATTCTCCCGAAGCATTTTATTTTTCAGTTTCTCTTTTAATTATTATTTGAAATACATCACAGTTAAATTACCACATACAGTCATAACTCCTCTGTACTTAATGATAAAATACAACTTGCAACATAATCAGTGAGTGTGATGTTTTAGCATTAAAAAATATCGCTGAGGAAACTATCAAAATATGTTAAATAAATGAAACCGGGGTCAACAACTCAATGGTTATAAAACATTAAGATAACTTGTACATATATGCATTTTTGGACGTGCAGAACAATATAATACATTTAATTGAAATCAGTTTTCACAATTTAATATAAGGTAGTTAGTTATATAGTGGGATATCATTATACATCTGGCAGGTAAATCATTTGTATTAGAGATATTTTGAAACATTAAGTATATAAGCTTAATATATATTAATAAGCTTAAGATTTGCTAATTCCTGAGCAAGTACTACACAGACTAAAAAGTGCAAAATTTCACCTACAAATCCTTAATAAGTACTCATCCAGTCTAACAAAGATTGATGAGAGTTAACCTTGCTACGTTATTAAAATGCTTTGCACTTGTTGTAATGTATAAACTATAAAGCAACAATACATGTTTAATTGAATGTTGGAGTTCATTTATTGTTGATAGATAAATACTTAAAAAACAACCCAATTGTCATAAAAAAAACATTCCGCTTTGAATCTTTTATCTGACTTTGTAAACATATTATTTTGAAAAGAAAGTAATGCTTTAATGATGTATATAAACATTAAATAATTATTCTTATTGCAGGTCTAGTCTTGATAATGAGCAGTTAAATATTATAGTTGATTGGAGAAAAGAAAAATAGGAAAAAAGAAAAACACTCTGAGGAGGGGATGGGGATTGATATAATTAATTATCTACAAAATATGAATGTATTTATAATCAAACAAATGTGTCTAAATTAAAACTGAAAGAGTAACATGTTTCAAATTTGTTTCAAATTTGTATCAAGATATTAGTGGCTTATAATCATTCCAAATAATATCAAAAGTGTGTTATTTACAATTTATTGTTGCAAGATACCGTTCTGTGTTATACAGATTTATAATATGCTTTTTAAAGTTGTTATGTGTAGGTTTAACTGTTTTAAGTTTCTGGTTGTAAATAAATTTCTTTGAAATTAATATTATTTTATTCAAAGCTTTGTCAAAGAATTTTATTTCCGAACATAATGTATGTATTTGTCCAATTTAAATTAATGCCTATACATTTTTTCGCGAATATGGTTCATCAAATACGAGATAAATTGTTTAGAAATGTCACATTCGATAAAAAAATGTTTAATTGTTTCTATTTCTCTGTTGCATAAACTGTAAATATCAGAATCCTTTATTTTCATTTTTTAAGGAAGAGAATTGGTTCCTAATATTTGCTAATTTATTCTGTACTGAAACCATTGTAAGTTTGTGTCATTTGTTTTGTTAAATAGAAGGCAGTAAAATTTGGTTTCAACTAAATAATATTCGTTAATATTCGTTTTGACCAATTGATAAGAAGTTGTTATATATCCTGTGTTTTATCATCAAATTCACATTAATCATTTTGTCTAGATCTAATGAAAATCGAATACCAAGGACAGTAAACTAATTGTCCCAAGAAAGAATATATTTTTCACATAATTTAATATTACTGTTTTTCCTTGAACCTATCCACACTGCCTTAGTTTTATCAACATTGATATTAAGGCCAGATTCAGCATACAATTTGAATGTTTGAAGGGTGTTTACAAGTGATTTTTCTGAACCATCAAGCATGAGTGTTGTGTCATCGGCATATTGTGAAATTAAAAAGTTTGTATTGTCAATCTGTATTCCTTTTATATTAAGGTTATTTCTGATTAGAACATCGAGGATCTCTGCACATAAAATGAATATATTTATGGGTCTCCTTGTCTAAAGCCTCTCTGTAAGTATAACCACTCTGACAAGTGTCCATTGACTATTACACATGTTTCTATATTTGTATAAAATACTTTGACCACCCATTTAATAAAGGATGGACCAAAGTTAAAAAATTGAAGAATAGCAAAAATAAAAGCACAGGCGACCGATTTGAATGCTTTCTCACAGTCAATTAGTAGTAACATGCCTGGTACATGATTATTTTCTAAATAAAACATTAGCTCATACAATAATCGAGTATTTTCGCCAATGTATCGGCCTGACAAAAATTCTGTCTTATCCTCATTAGTAATAAATGGTAAAATATCTTTCATTCTTTTGGCTTTACATCCAGGTGCTAACTTGAAGGAAACATTTAAAAGTGAAACTGGGCGCTAATTGTTTGAAAATGATTTCTCTTTGTTCTCCTTTGGTAAACATGTTATGACCCCTTGCTTTTGTGAAATTGAATGTTCTCCCTTCAAGTTAGTATATCCCTCATTTATAACACGCAGTAAAAAATGCCTTACGTCTATCCAAAATAATTTGTAAAATTCAACCGTATATCCGTCAAAGCCGGGACTTTTATCATTTGACATATTTTTTAAAAAAAGCTAGCAGTTCCTCATAGGTAATGGGACCCTCAAGAAATGTTTTTCTTCATTTCATTCAATTTTAATATATTTAAATTCAATTACTCAAGAATTGTGAAAACAAACTAAGCAATATAATTTTTTTATTTTAAATCACTATATGAGGAAGCAAATTATTTCAATATCCCAGAAAAAAGACATTGCATACATTTATTTACAATAAACAGTTAGCATATACATTATAGTTTATTTATATAAGATGTAGGTTAAATATTGGTAGGTTTCATGATAATGTTCAAATACACAATACGCATGTCAGTTATTATTACGATAGTGTGATGTGGATATCAATTGATACGAATATTCCACAGTCCAGAACAAGTGCTACAAACACGTGTTAAAGTATTAAATCAAATGAGTTATAAAAAGATGCCGACTACACAACTGAGTAAGGGACGCAGTTCTAGGCACTGAAAATCAGTTTATTAAGGTATTTTTCAAAAGCAGAGGCAAAGTCTAAAAAATAGATATTTTGGATAAATCGGCTAGAATGAGCATTATCGCTCCAGTCGTGGGATAATTAAATTCTTCTAGGGTTAGGGTTAGGATTTTTTTTATTATCTAAAGTCATGTTGCTTTATCAGTGAGAAATATCTTATGTTGTTCATATTGATTTCTGATCAAAATCAATATGTCGTCTAACGCTATTCAGACAAGATGTCCTATTTGTTTGTTTTTATAGTTTTTTAGCAAGACATATTTTGGTTATAACGGGTTGTAGTAACTTGTAATGTTATTTTTAAAAATATGCCATATCCTCTCAAGATGTTTAACTGGACATAAACCTATGATTTAACGTGATTATTTGCCATAGCTTCCACCTATAAATCAGCGTAAGAGACGCACTTTCAGATTCGAGAATACAAAGTTAGGTATTCGCCGCTATGTCCCATGCAGAACACATAATTATCATGTTCTTAGTTCCACGCAGAACTTCAGAGGGTCTACTTGTGGATAAAATAAAGGAAAGTGAGACGGTATATCATAGTCCTGAGGATTTAATCATATTGTATGAGATGTATAAAACATCGTTTTTTGTAATTGTGGTTAAGCAATATTTTGAACTCGCGTAGTCCTAGAATCATGTGTCGCATTGCTTCGCCATATATACGCGGTACTTATACATACATATGTAGACGAAATCAATAAGTATGACAAAACATAATGAAATGAGCAAAGTAACGTTAAAATGTGAATACTTGTCAAATATAATAATGATTAAGATAGAGGTTCTAATATGTAATAATACTTGAATGGACATAAAAACATTGATTTATTAAAAGGATTATATCAGAAAAAATATAAATGTCTTAAAAAGTAGAGATAATCTAAATAGAAATAGAATTCAAATGGTTTGGTATGTCAAATCCACGAAAATGTGACATAATCAATATTTTAATTGGAGGGCAAATTTTCAACGAGGTCCCCATTTCCAAATTTAGACAGTCTTAAATACATTAACATAGAAATTCGATCTCTTTCTAAAATCTAACTGTAACTTTATGATTATGAAAGTTAGGACTACAAGGATGTTGTGGTAACATGCTTTATATCAGTTTGCTTGCTCAGATCTCTCCCAGTCTTATTCTTTTTAATTGAGATTTTATTATTTTTCTTTTCATGAGTACTCTCTTGCCTTTAGTTTTTTCACGTATGTACAGTAGTTTTTCAAATCGTGATTTCAAGTGACTTCGTACAGAAATGGAAACTGGAAAGAATGTTCCGAAATAAGCTATATTTACATATGATTGTGCATAATAATTGCTTTAAGTGACTGCTTTTAAAATATGAACTGGCAGAGGAATGCAGGAGAATATCTACACAAGTCGACATATGATGCCTCTTTGTTTGTTTACATGTCCCTGTTGAGATGGCTTATCTTAACTTGCTATTTGCACTTTCAGAAGACTGCACAGAAAGACAGTAGATAATTTTCTACTTCAAGGCTAAGACGTTTGATGTGTCTTCATGTGTCTGCAGGGATATAGTTCAATTTAGGATTAAATTAATTTTTTCTGGTGTTTATGCATGTGTAAAGAATGTCCAATCACGTAAAAATCTTGATACTTATCCTGATGATTATATTTGTCTTGATTTGTGCGTGATTCGACATTCTTTACACAAGTTTAAAAACCAGAAAAAAATGAATTTAATCCTTTTAATTCGAATCATGATGATTCTATTTAATTTGAGATTCCTAATGTGATTAAAAATAAAATAAAATAACTGTCGCTGCAAAGTAAACGCGTAAGAATACACCACCTCTATCCTGGTTGACATCAAATTCTCAAGATCTAATATACAATAATATTGTAACGGCTATTGAAAATACCTTCATTATCAGATGAACTCTGTAACATTAGTTGGTTTATTATAAAATGACGAAATATCTTGCGGTGAACAAATTAAACACCTGCCTTTTATCTCTCAAGTTCAAAAATCAATAATTCCAGAAAATACCCACACAGCGTAGACGCTGACGTCATTGTTTAGATTTTGTCTACACGCTTGTTTTTAAAAAATGTTTCAATATTTACTTAGGTCATATAAATCCACGCTCATTGATGGATAATCCGAATTTGGAACGTTTAAACGACTTTTACGTGCAAGGTTTTTGTATTTACATTGTCTCACGATCGTCTGCTTCTGAACTTCAACTACATGTACATGTATTTATTTCATTTTTCTTGTAGAATAAATTGGTCTGAAGAATTTTTTGTCAACTAGTATTCACTTACGGTAAACCAGGGTTGTGTTCAATGGTATACTATACATCTCAAATGTGAACATTTTATGACCTACTCCATTGTTTCTCAAAATAAAAGCAGCTATCACTAGCTGATAGGTGATGGTTATTGGGATGCAGACACTTTAAAAGTAAGGTGCGCTTTGCAGCGTGATTCTCATGTGAGTGTAGAACAGCTCACCGAAACTTTTACATTTGGAATTAAGGTAATGTAGTGATGTACATGCAGGAAAAAAATCTATTTGTTTATATATTAATGCTTTCATCGACGCAAATGCAGTATAAAGTTTGGTAGACGAAATATTATTCAGTATGTTTGAAGTCGGAGGGTTTCGGTTGTTCGTGGAATACCGAGATTTTTGTTAGATTTCTACATGACCTTCTAATGGAAGAATGGTCTAGTATATAAGCAATTTGGATCGCTGTTAGGTGGTAGTTATGTTGTTCACTGTTAGTTCGTATTTAACTGAAGTATATAAATGTAGAGATTATACAAACTAAACGGTTACACCGAAACAATGGTGTCAACGCCGCCTCCTTCATCGACCGGTGTATATATAACTATATACCTGGATGAATGATACCGATGGCTATATTGTGTGTCAAAGGGGCATATTTGTAATGGGTACTAAATGATGTTAATAAAGTTGCTTAATCATCATCTGATTGTCTTATGTTATAAAGAGTAACCGTTGGAATATACATAGTATGGTAATTATATTTTTATTGGATCTTAAAAGTAATTTATTGGAAGAGTGCTATTCGGTTATTATTAAGCACAGGGACTATGGGATACAATGCTAAGGATAGAAAGATGGAGATTTGGTTGAATACATTTGTTATTGTCTATTATATCTTTCATGATTCTAGCGCTAATTGTTGATAATAATTTTCATGTTTACCCGAGTCGACAATGGTAATACAGAAGAGGAAGTTGCCAGTGGCATATGTCGGTGCCATCAACTGTGATTACAGAGACAATGGCTGAACCCGTTGTCTACCGTTTGAGTTGGCCAGGATATTAAAAATTGGTGGAGTATACTAATATGTTTCAAATGGCGAGTGTCGACTCTGAATTAGGGTTGCACATTCCTCAATCAATGGAAAATATACTCAAAAGACAAGAAAAAGTTAAGTCGTTAAAAAAAATAAATAAATAAATGAATAAATAAATAAAAAAAAAAATAAATAATAGTAAAACAAAAAATCCTATAGTGTACATGAAAAGGATTAGAACATGGGGAAAACACTATCAAATGTATTAAAAACTAAAAATATGTTCAAACATATGAATCGCATTTTGCTATTATTAATAAACAATTCTGTATGAGGTTGTTTGTCAAATCTATTAAAATGTGACAAAATCAATATTTCGATCGGAGTGGTAAATTTTAATCGAAATTACCTTTCCAAGACATCACTAAAATACTGCTTAACGACCTTTGCATCGTCTTGTTGACTTTTTCTAAGATAAAACAATTCTAAAACTAAAAACGGGTCAACCTGTAAAACAGATCAAATTGATAAAAAAAAAAAAAAAATGGAATCATGTGACTCCAATTTTAAGCGGTATATCTATATTGATATATCTTGGCGCGAAGCCCAAGTTTAAAAAAAATATATATTCTTTCAATATATTATTCCGGCATATTTAGAAATATATCCTCTTGGCAATATGGGATTAATAAGTGTAAATAGGCATATTGGGGGAAATGTTTTTTCCCTTAAAGGGACACAGCACAGACATTTTGCACAGTACCACAATAAAATGCATTCATTACATCATGACATTAATAATATTAAATAATTTTATTTTAATTTTGTAAAATGAAGAAAGACACATTATTTAAAAATAATAAAAAGATGAAAAGTAACACTTATTGAATCTGGGAGAAAAATATACAGATTTTTATTTATAACTAAATATTTATTTTTAAGTTACTCTACAGTTTGGACAAGTATAATTAAATATTTATAACATCGAAGTCTTGTGTATTTTAGTTATGCTTGCAGGAAAATGGTGACTAAACTTTTTCTTTTTGGGTATGATTGCTAGTCAGTATGTTGACCTTGGTTTAATTAATATTTTATTTAAGAAATTTACTTACTACATTACATAATGAGAAATGGGGAGATATGCTGAAGAAGGTATGGCGAGTAATGCAGGCTCAAATTGAAGATAGGTATCCAGCAGCCAGGTGATTGGACATTATACTGTCAGAGTTTGGAGCAATGGGAAATAGCCTTCAGTTTTAAGGGCGTGGTCTTTAAGGTGACTTGCCAATATATCCGTTTAGGTATGAAATGGGTAATATACACTTGCAGATAATTTGCTATAAGATGAGGGATGAGCAAGTTAAGGGAAATTAAAAAAAAAACCCAAAAACATTTCAAATGTGAACATTTTATAACCTACTCCTTTGTTTCTCAAAATAACTTATGGTTTGATTGTGACGTCCGCTTAAATCTCTGAACCAAAGAAATCTATAAAACAATAAACCGATGAAAACAGCTAGGACTAGATCTAACATTTGTTTTTGTTGTATTTTATTATTAAAATAGGCGTGGAACCGTAGTGAACGTCATTTAAGTTCGTAAATCGTTAAACCGACCATCAAAATGCCGATGCTTCTTTGTTTATGTTCCAGGCTTTTATCGAAAAATAAGTCTTTAAAAAATTAACGTTGTCGAATGACAATGCTTCAAATATATATATGGTAATGGGATCGAAATTATTTGTGTGTAAATAAATTTGTATGATTTAATACCAAGTTATAATTACACTACCATCCATAAATAAGCGCGTGATCCGGTGGTAGAGCACTGAACCCATGATCGAATGGTCGTGGGTTGATTCTCCGCCACGGATATGTATGATGTCCTTGTGCACGACACTTCTCCACATATACTCAGTACTGGTTCTTACCAGGAGTACTTCAAGCATGATTTGCCTATGTTGTAAGAACTTGTTACACAATCAAAGTAAAACAAATTTTAACTAAAAAAAACCCTCACAAGGCTGTATAGAACATCTGTGCTTCTACATATTTTCTTTTCGTCAGTATGTATGATAACACAGTTGATGTATAAAAAATAAATAATACACATACATATATATCTATAAAGACAATGTCACTCTTTTAACAATGACATTAAATTGGTGTCTAGATTTGTATAGTTGTTCTCTGCTGTTAATATCAAAATTATTTTTTTTACAAAACAATATTCTTTTTTAGACTGTCTCAAGGGACCTTTTGCAATCGCCTTTTGTCTGTTATTGTGCGTCGTTAGGCATCCGTCCATAAACAATTGAAATTTTTTAACTTTTTCTCAAAATCTGTAAGCTCAATCGTATTGAAATGTTGTATGCAGCTTTGCTAATTGTCAGTGGTATGGTCCTGACTCCCCTGGGGCCTGGGGGTAGGGAGGGGCCAAAAGAGTCAATTTCAAGGTAAACTTTGAAAATCTTCTTAATATAGGAAGCACTGGGAAACAAATGGTGGTCATGATTATGGACGTATATGGATCCTTTATAATAATTGTGAATTGCATGTCCCTGGGTCTCGCAGACTTGCCCTGTGTGTGGGGCCTAAAACAAATTCTGTAAACAATTCACATTTTCGACTTTTTCTCAAAAACCGTGAGGTCTTTCATAACTGAACAGACTTTTGTGAAGTCATCACATTATAAATGTGTTATGTGAAAATACGTTGTTCTTGTAATCGTGAATCTAGTTATGGCTCATTCACAATATTAAAAGGGATATATGTATATTAAAACAGTAACACCTGTTATAGGACATATCTGGATAATATGGGTTGGGGTAAATACAATATTGCCACTGTAAAGTGACCCCCACCAATTATTTGTTAAAGATTATAACTGTATGGATAGATATCTTACAAGTTCTCATTCAAAATAAAAGGGATAGAAGGATAATAAAATACTACAACTGCTATAGATTATATCTAGATGCTAGGGGTTGGTTGGGAGACGTTAATTCTCTTCTCAAACACTAAGCAGCCAAATCTGTTTATGTTTGCCATAAAGTATATCAAGTTTGTTCTAATAAGGTTACTAGCGCCCATTATACCCAGTAAGAGACTTGTTTTTACAAGAGAATGCTACAGAAAAGTTACTTTAGTTTATGTTATTTATCTACCCTGGCATTGCATTGATAATTAGATTTCATTATAGCCTCACTTTGGGATAAAGTGATATAGACGAACATGTCATCCAGAAGATTCTCTTTTTCTTATATATCCTTTGTATACCTAATACCATGATATACCTATAACCGTGAATACCCGATAACAACAATATCCCAGACATGCGCAAAGCTTCAACTGCCGTAAGCGTCGGCATTTGTTTACTTTTCGTCCTCACCACACTTAAGTAACTTATTACTTTTAATTTACATGGTTGACACAGTTTTAGACTCGCTGTAATAGGTATAATGAGTATACATACAGATATGAAATATTTCTTGTTTTGAAAGTAAATACACAGATTTAGAAAGTATTTTTTATTTTTGTATGGTAAAATATAATTATATAACATTCTTTGGAGAGTGACAGTAATATTATCAACTTTCAGAAAATACCGTCTCATCGTAACACCTCAGGTTAATATTGAAGCTGGCGGTCTCAACAAAATATTTTACTTGTTTATAACCAAACCTTTCTTAAGTCGACAGCCAATGTCACACCGTGTACGGAGGTAGTGATTACAGAATTTCTACATCTTAATATATAATGCCATAACTTGCTTAACCGTATATTGGTTGATTCAGCCCAGCCAGTAAGTATACATGTTCAACAATCTTTACTTCCCAAGCACCCCATTGCTTCTCTTAACCCTACTAACCGCCAATCCTTACCCACATACTAAACTCTAAAACTTGAGAGCTGCACTTTCTAAGAACCCTAGCACTAGAACTGCTTAAGAAGTCCCCCTCTGACAGAGTAGCATGTACTTTTATATCTCATCTCAGAATTGCAGGACGTATCATCATAACGCTACAGCGATCTTACCTTTACTATCCAGTTAGATAATTCGCTGAGCGGATATTAACCTATGATTGGCAGTTCTATTAACAGGTCTTATCCATTGAGTTACACTGGATCAGGTAATATAAACATGAACGCTCTGTACCTAGTTATATATGTGTTTTAGACACATTTTTGCGTTCTATACATGTCTATACTAATATATAATGATAATAATATTGTGTAATCATTGAAATAGTAAGTAGATAATGTTGACTACGGGACTATATGGCAACTCCGTATTCACTATTCAGCATTAAGTATGGTTTTAGGGGATATTGCTGTTAGGAAATGTCAGGATATTCAGTATAGAATTACACAATACTACTTTAAAAATATAAAGTATAATCAGTTATCAGCAGATCTGATCTGAAGGGATAACGAGTTTATTACAATATTTTTAAATAATGCGTTTTTTAGGTACGAGCAAATATTGCAAGGCTGACGAACACTTTTTCATAAATACTATAGATGATTTAATAAACAATCTATTTGCATAGCTCAATCTATTATTTAATGGAACCTGCCGATATATTATAATCAAAATATGTGTACACTTTAAGAAGATTTTTATTATCACATTTTAGTGTACAATACGAATATACAATTTAATGTATATAAATAACATTGTACTCGTGTACAGGGTTACTTGGTTCACTGTTAACAGTCAAAACTACTGTATAATGGTTATAGGGAATGTCAAACGATGGTATAAGTATCATTGGCATTCAATATAGAGCTATGCAAGACTATTAACTAAAATCGACTTACAAACTAAACACAGTTCATTTAAATATAGGATACCTATGCAGATACAATCAATTTAAGTCACACCTACAATACCAGCAACAATAATAATATTGTTGAGGGTTTTACGGAATACTCTAGTCTGTTGATATTCTTATATTGACAATTACTGATGGTATTTGGTATGCTAACAACATGTCTAACAAATAAAATTTTACCATAGGAAACTAGCACAATAAGTGATCACAGATATAAAATCAATTAACTTACACATAACCTTTGTTCTATTTATCACTTTGCTGCACAAGGTAGAGAAATTTAATCTAAATATATTATAATTAAACATCAATTTTTAATCATCTATCTGTATCATATATAGTATCTGCATAAAATAGAAGTAATTAAAATAATAATAACCCGATATGCTAGTTAAAGGTTAGAAATATTTCAAAGTTAATAATCATCATTCATTATCATCATCATAAACCACATATTTATATACATTAAACATCTTTTATTTTTTATTATCATCTTATCCGCTCGCCAAAATGACTTGGTTAATTTAAAATCCCGTGTTCGAACTTCAGCGGTTGACGTCGGCTTGTGTTACACCAAGCCCTCCTATAAAGCCCGAAACGCTGTGTTTCCGTTCAGGTGATATTATTTCAACATTGTAGGACTTAAACTATTTCAATATCGCTTAATTAAAAAAAAAAAAAGAAGATTTTTCTTTATTAAAATCACGTGTTCGAACGTCAGCGGTTGACGTCGACTTGTGTCTCACCGAGCGCTGTATAAAGCCTGAAACGTTGTGATTCCGTTCAGGTAATAATATATCAACAATGTAGGACTTAAACTGTTTCAATATCGCTTAATTCAAAATAAAAGAAGATTTTTCTTTATTAAAATCACGTGTTCGAACTTCTGCGGTTGATGTCGACTCGTGTCTCACCGAGCCCCATATAAAGTTCCAAAAGTTGTGATTTGCTTCATGTAATATCATTTCAACAATTAAAGACTGAAACCTTTTCAATATTGCTAACTTCAAATAAAAAGTGAAAAATATTATTTTTACCCTTAAAATCCCGTGGTCGAACTTCAGCGGTTGACGTCGACTTGTGTTACCCCAAGCGTCCTCTTTAAAGCCAGAAACGTTTTGATTCCGTTCCAGTAATATCATTTCAACATTTTAAGACATAAACTATTTCAATATTGCTAAATTCAAATAAAGTATATATATATATATATATATATATATATTCCCATTAAAATCCCATGTTCTAACTTGAGCGGTTGACGTTGACTTATGTTACACTGAGCGCCGTATAAAGCCGTAACGTGGTGATTCCATTCAAGTAATATCATGTCAACATTTTAAGACTTAAACTATTTCAATATTGCTGATTACTACTACTACTACTACTACTACTACTACTACTACTACTACTTCTACTGCCACCAAAACCATTACTACTAATACTACTACCACCACCCCACCACTACTACTACCACCACGACCACCACTACTACTGCTACTACTATTACTTCTATTTCTACCATTACTACTACTACTACTACTTCTTACACAACCACTACCTCCAATAGTGCAATAACTACTAATACTACTTCTACTACCACCACCATTACTACTACTACTACCATCAATATCACCACCACCACCACTATTACTACAACTACTACTACAAACTACAAACACCACCTCCACCACCACCACTACTACTACCACCACCATCAACACCACTATTACTACTACTACTACTATCATCACCACTACCAACAGAGCAACAACTACTAGAACTACTTCTACTACCACCACCATAACTACCACCACCACAACCACCATCACCACTACTACTACTACTACTACTAATACTACTACTTCTACTAAGTACTAAGTATTCATAATATTTTGGGGCAACGAAAATAAACATATTTTTATTGCGATGTTTTTTTGAGCCAAAATATTTAAAATACTTAATTAATACAACTACTAATACTAGTACTGCTACACCTACTACTATAACTACTACTACTACTACTACTACTAATACTGCTATTGCTATTACTACCACTACTACTAATACTACTGCTTTTACTGTTGCTGTTGGTATTTCTGCCACTGAGTACACTACACGCATGCACACTTTTGTGTTTGCTACTGTCACTACTACTTCTAGTTTTTACTACTGCTACTGCAATCACGACCTCCACTACTACTATTACTACTACTACCATCACCACTACTACAACTACTTCTATAACTACTTTTACCACAACTATTACTACTACTACTACTACTACAACTTCTGCTACTACTACTACTACTACCACCACAACTGCTACTACTACTACAACTTCTACCACCACCAATATATCCACCACTACTACTACTATTACTATTACTACTACCACCTCCACTACTACTACTACTACAACTACTACTACCAATACAACAACAACTACTACTACCACTACTACTACTCCTACTACTACTACCACCACCACCATCACCACTACTACTACTATTACTACTACTACTACCACTTTTACTACAACTATTACTTCTACTGCTGCTTTTTTCTGCTGCTGTTGTTATTTCTGCCACTGGGTACACTACAAACACACACACACACACATACAAATGCTTCTTTGGTGTTTGCTACTCTCACTACTACTTCTAGTTTTAATGCACATGTATGCAAGCACATGCATTCACGTGCTACTGCATATACACACCTACAAACTCACGTACGCTTCACGCACAACCAGACGGACACGAACGCACTTACACAAGCACATAAGCTTCACTCACATACAAACGCATGTACACCAATAAACCAATGAAATAAAAATCTCAACTGCTCTTATTGATCTCCTTATATTTTAGCTATAATTAGTCATCACACATCTGTAGTTATTGGTACATGCAATCGATTACATGCAACAATCAATACATGTGAAGTTTCAAAAAAATGAGGTGAGGAAAATCTTAATTTGAGATGTTTAGTGAAACTGGGGTCTGCATTTTTATAATAGAGTAATATGACATCTATAATGTATGTGAATGTCTTTCTTGCTGCTATGTGTATGTATACTGATAAGTGTATGTTTAATATCTCCATAGAAGGAGCTGTTGCAGTTTGGGGATACTACATCAGTAAAGCAATACTTCAAACCATGGCGTTTAACAAATTCAACGTGTGTCGTGACTTTTATGACAATGCATTAACGACGTATTCGAGCCTTGATCGGGCTGTGGGAGTGAAAGTGATTGCAGGGATGATATTCATCAATACTAACAAGAAAAATAAAAGGTAATGGCCTTTAATAGGTTTTTATATTAACGCATTTAAATATGCATTTTTGTTTCACTATATTTATTACGATAATTGATTTACTTAAATTTAACAGTACAATATATAACGTATTTACATTAACGACCATTTGTTATCATTGTTATCATTATGTTTCACTATTATTATCATCATTTTATTATGAAATGTTATTACATTTTTATAGTATTATTGTTATAATTATTATTGTTGTTATTAATATTATATTATGGCTGATTAATTTTATTTTACTTAGAAAGTATCAGATATTGTACGTTATTGACATGGATCATGTATCTGTCTTTTTAAAAAATATCAATATATTTCAGAGGTGAGATATAGTTTGCGACATTATTCGTTTTAACGATGATTTAATATCATGAAATTTAATTCATATACCATATTATGTGTACATATACGTGTATAATCGAGTATATATCATGAAAGTGGTAGAAATTTGGATACAATACTTAATTTAAAATGTACAATCCTTTCAGTAGCATTCGAGCATGTTATATGTGGTTGCAGGATATGCATATTCTTGATGCCGGCTGTTGAACTGGGCTTCCTGCTAAACATATGATCGAGCTTGGTTTCCGTCATGTTACACTGATGGAACAAAGTCCCGGAATGGTAGAACACGCAAAGATGGAACTTGTCACTGAGATACAAGCAGGTTACGTCCATGGTGTACATGAAGCGTCACTGCCATTGATACCTTTTCCTGACAACAACTTTGACGTGGTCAATCTATCGACGGTAATCTTTTTTTTCCTTCTACAATTAGTATAAAACGTGTAATATAACTTTATTTAAATGTATTGTTTTTACATACGTTACTTCTAAACCAGTAAAATGATGGATTTGTTGTAAAATAAGGTTTTGTTTATGTGATATAAATAAGGTTGTGTTTATGTGATATAAATAAGGTTGTGTTATGTGATATAAAGTGTGTTATGTGATATAAATAAGGTTGTGTTTATGCAATTTGTTTTAAAGCCTTCTACCTATAATTTTATATGCAAAGTACTTTTTGTCAGGTTCTATTTCACGTATAAGGAAACTCAGATGGCATTATTTATCCTGATACAACACATACGGTGATTGAGGCTACGAGAGTTCTTCGAGCCAATGGATTAATCACTATATTAGCCATCACTCCGTTCACAATGAACGAGGAAGCATGGTACACACAATTGATTCCTCGTATCAATGTTCTGTTGCCAAAACACATGCCAAGCTTGAAGCAGTTCAATGCAATATTTGATGAGTGTAAGCTTCAATGTCTCAGTCAGCTTCGACTTTAAGGACCGGAACAAACAGGTTTCTGGTATACCATTGTCAGGAATGCTGTTAAGAAGGAATGGAGATTTTTGTTTCGGGTATTTTATTTTAAAATGGCAATTGAAAGCGAAATAAAATATATGGAGAATCGCCTTAAAGAGATGGAAAGGAACGGCACATTAGATCAGTGGTTCATGGATAACGACAAAACGCATGAACTGGGCTTCTTTACCGTTTGTATCTGCAAACATAAAAAAAGACAAACTGTTGACTTTGTGTTTCATGTTTTATAACGTAGATCAGTTAGATAATTCCAATTATCTTTGTTCTGACATTATTTTCGTCATAAAAGGTTATCTAGTCGGTACCACACTTAGTTATCATGGTTCCACTTTCTTCTCTCGGTGTATTAATGTACATTGTGCCAATATCCCGCTTAACTTTATTGTATTTATAATCACGGATGTACATATAGTGGTCACGTTGACTTCAACATAGTTGTACTTTATATAGGACAGTAAACTAATCGAATCTCAAAATACATATATATTCAATGTTCATGAAACAATATGCAATTATATGACTTAACTGCTTTTGTATGTTATAATCTGAGCGCTTTTATTTAATCAAAAGAAATTTCGATACAATCAAACCCAAATAACTCTATCACTATCTGTGTAGTTAATTGTCACAATAAAAAAACCCCAATATAATGGTACTATTTTGTTGTGTTTATATTCCAAATTAACTAATATCTAAACATGTTAAACACTAACACTGTAGAAGTTTTAAAAAAAAACTAACATTCTGACTACTATAAAATTGAGAGTTAAATATCATAAAATTGTAACTTATTATGAAGGGTAATCGAAATAAATATTTAGCGTAACAAAATACAAAGGCTTTTTCATATATAAACAACGATATTATGCATTATATACATTTAAGAATTTTGAATTAAAAATAATTATTCGCTTTTTTAGTAGTTGTTGATATAACAGTAGTTTTTTTATCAGGTGCCAATCAACCAATCCTTCAATCAGTTCACCTTATACATGTAACTCTGACAGTTAGCTTGTAGTATATATATATCAACTACTAACACAATGGTACAAGTATGTTCCAAGGTCTAACTTCCCAATTACATCCCTTTGTGACGCTAGTAAGAATATTAAGCCCAAAAATTAAGTGCTGGGTAAATCGGCTGGGCTTTTATAAGTTGAAAATTCTTATAGTGGTCATACGTTTGTTGTACATATGTGTTAATATCGGTCATTATGTTGCTTATGCGTATTGTAACTAGTCCACGTATTGAAACTAGTCCAGGTCAATATGTGCAATATAGATCGAGATGTACGTCATAACTAAGCCATAAACTCAATATGTTACTAAAAGAACAACTTAATTTACACACTTCGTGTGTACCTTTTGAAACATTAAATGGTTTGCCCCTACAATTAACATTGGAGTTGTCGGTTAGAACCCAGTCATCATCAAAGTAGCCAATCAGATTAAAACGGGGAAGGGCGTGCATGTTCGCTTTTCCGGGAGATTGAAACCTTGATGTAAAACATTTACTGGGGAAGGCTCCATTAAAGTCACAATGAAATATTGTTGTTTGTGGTAAAGGGGTCTTTATAAACTGGGCGTTTTGGCCAGAGAAAGCAGTCTTTTACGGAGAGGACACTCTGGTCTGTAGCTTAGCATCTTGCTATCTGTAGCTAAGACTTAAACGTACTATTTGTAAACCACGTGTTGTTCTAAGTATTGCCATAGTAGTACACATATGAGAACAATGAAACATTTTTATGATATCTGCCAAGTTTAGATGACATTGAAGACTGTTTGGTGAAGATAAAAAAGTAAACAGATGCGTAGTGATACGCTGCAACAAATAGGCAGATTTGACGAAATAAAGTGGTAACATCAAAACATCAAAATTGTGAAAAAGCAACCTGATCAACGCTATATTTTTTCTTGCATATTTGGACTCACAGAAACAATATGTTCCAAAAGTGCATGTGTCTATATATAGAAACAGATCAACATTGATTGGGGTGTGTGATGTACTTCCAGTACAATGGTACACGTATGTAACTACATGTGTAAGCTATTAGTACATTAATGTAAATTATCCTTGTAATTTAGACTTGTTTTGTGATAAATACATAAAGCGCTTCTACGTTTTATACTGTGGAATTATTCATACAAATGTGTTATAGTTTTAAAATGTGCACAAGCCGATACATATAATTTGTATCATCTGTTTTAGTATATGCAATTCAAATACACTTGAGAATATTTTGAACATATTATATCTTTACCTCAGATCGTGATAAATGCGTTTCTTTTCAATTTTGCGCATTTCACATTTGTGAAAGCGACCATTTTGTGAATTTATAGGAAAAAAGGCTAAAAACGAATACAATAAAATAACTCACAACGATAAAAGCTCACAAATGTTGCATCTTTAGACCCCCTCCTGGTGTTTATTATTTTACTATTCAAAGTTAGATAAAGTAATCATGTTACTTCTGTGCATTGTTTCCATGCTATTTTAGGTTTAAGATCACTGAATTGTCCTAATCAATATACAGTTTGTATTGACAGGTACAGCCCGGCATATTTCTTAGTGTTATTTGCTGACCGCCCCTCCCCGCATTGAATCCGTGTATGCTTTAACAACCATTGCGTGGACATATAGTTTACTATTGCAATCGGCATTTACGGTATTTACGACTGTTTTACATACGAGTATTGAAATGTATTGTTGGTAAATTATTGAGTACGTAAAACACGTAAGAATACTTTACCTTAGGGCCGTTGAATCGAGACAGGAATGAAACAAACGGGCTTTATTATATATGGTACTAGTATTTACCAATCTTATATGGTTGTGAAAGTGTATACTTTTAAGTTTACGGCTCGATGGCTAGACAATAACTTGCAAATATGTAAACCGGCAATACAAACACATACTAAATATAAACACAGTGATGACACGAAGAAAATCTATTTCACTAAGCATCAAACGTTTATATCAATATAAATCATATACCTTTAAGTCTCACTACATAGTTACGCCCCTTTTCCTCCACGGTAACATGATTCTCATGCTTAAAAATAGGACTATGTTATTTGTATTGGAATATTTTCAAAATGGTTTATAGTGGTTGTGATTTCCTGCTGCATTTTAGTAGAGCAAAAGTTGGCATAGCCGTGTGGAATTGTTTTTTTACCATGGAATCCTAGACCTTACTTTATATAGAACAAAAACAAAATCCAACTGTGTATTGAGACCTATACACTTGACAAACTGCCACTAACGTTAAAGAAACTTACAACATACATTCTGCATAACAAGAAGACAACGTGTTTAATCGTAAACAACAATAGCAATACATTTCACATATTGTTTCGTATCTAAAATATCTATATAATTAGGTGGTAAAACACAATTATCTTTATCTTCAACAACATTGTTATAGTCAGTTTAAGATATTTTCGTTGCGAAAAACTCATCCATTGCACAATGCAATCTTGGTATAAGAAATGATTTCCAATTGATAAATACATTATACCAGTTCACTTAATGACAACGAATGTGAATTTCTATTTATTGCATTACTATATTATACGTTAAGCATT
>JAPMAH010000021.1:5766830-5922830 GCA_029582155.1 Panopea generosa
AGATTTTTTAAGTTTTTACTATAGCTTAAAATATATTATAAACTAACCCCACCCCTTGGCCGCCATGTTTTTTTAACAAACGAAAATGGCTTGAACAAACTTGGTTGAGGGTCACCCAAGGATCATTTCTGTGAAATTATTTTAAAATCAAGCAAGTAGTTTCTTACAAGAAGATTTTTTAAGTTTTTACTATAGCTTATATAGTAAACTTAAACCCCACTTCCCTGTCACCATGTTTTTTGAAGAATCAACATGACTTGAACAAAAGTGGTAGAGGGTCACCCAAGAAACATTTCTGTGAAATTATTTTAAAATCAAGCCAGTTACGTTTTTGACAAGAAGATTTTTTAAGTTTTACTATAGCTAATGAATATATTAAACTAACCCCTCCCCCTGGCCGCCATGTTTTTTTGAAGAACCAAGATTACTCGAGCAAACTTAGTTGAGGGTCACCCAAGGGTCATTTCTGTGAAATGATTTTAAAATCGAGCCAGTCGTTTCTGACAAGAAGACTTTTTTAAGTTTTTACTATAGCTTAAATAGTAAACTAACCCCACCCCTGGCCCCCATGTTTTTTGACGAATCAACATGGCTTGAACAAACTTGGTAGAAGGTCACCCAAGGACCATTTCTGTGAAATTATTTTAAAATCGAGCCAGTAGTTCTGACAGAAGATTTTTAAATTTTAACTACAGCTTATATAGTAAACTAACCCCATTCTCTGGCCGCCATGTTTTTTGACGAATCAAGATGATTTGAACACACTTGATAGAGGGTCACCAAAGGACCATTTCTGTGAAATTATTTTTAAATCGAGCCAGTAGTTTTTGACAAAATGATTTTTTTAAGTTTTAAGAATAGCTTATATAGTAAACTAACCCCACCCCCTGGCCGCCATGTTTTTTTGACGCATCAACATGGCCTGAACAACTTGGTAGAAGGTCACCTACGGACCATTTCTGTGAAATTATTTTAAAATCAAGCCAGTAGTTTTTGATAAGAAGATTTTTTAAGATTTTATTATAGATACGTATATAATTAACTAACCCCACCCCCTGGCTGCCATGTTTTTTTTAACGAACGTAAGTGGCTTGAACAAACTTGGGAGAGGGTCACCCAAGGATCATTTCTGTGAAATTATTTTAAAATCTAGCCAGAAGTTTCTGACAAGAAGACTTTTTAAGTTTTTACTATAGCTTATATTGTAAACTAACCCCACTCCCTGGCCGCCATGTTTATTGACAAATCAAGATGGGTTGAACAAACTTGGTTGAGGGTCACCCAAGGAACATTTCTGTGACATTATTTTAAAATTGAGCCAGTAGTCTCTGACAAGAAGATTTTTTAAGTTTTTACTATAGCTTAAAATATATAATAAACAAATCCCACCCCCTGGCTACCATGTTTTTTGACAAACCAAGATGGCTTGAACAAACTTTGTTGAGGGTCACCCAAGGATCATTTCTGTCAAATGATTTTAAAATCAATGCAGTCATTTCTGACAAGAAGATTTTTTAAGTTTTTACTATATTTCATATGCAGAGTTAACTTACCCCACCCCGTAGCTGCCATGTTTTTTAGACGAATCAACATGGCTTGAACAAACTTGGTAGAGGCTTACCTAAGGATCATTTCTGTGAAATGATTTTAAAATCGAGCCAGTCGTTTCTGACAAGAAGATTTTTTAAGTTTTTACAATAGCTTATATAGTAAACTAACCCCAACCCCTTGCTCCCATGTTTTTTGATGAATCAACATGGCTTGAACAATTTGGGAGAGGGTCACCCAAGGACCATTTCTGTGAAATTATTTAAAATCGAGCCAGTAGTTTCTGACAAGAAGATTTTTAAGTTTTTACTCTAGCTTATATAGTAAACTAACCCCACCCCTGGCCGCCATGTTTTTTGACGAATCAAGATGACTTAAACAAACTTGGTAAAGGGTCACCCAAGGACCATTTCTGTGAAATTATTCTAAAATCGAGCCAGTAGTTTTTGACAAGAAAATTTTTTAAATTTTTACTATAGCTTATATAGTAAACTAACCCCATCCTCTGGCCGTCATAATTTTTGACAAATCAAGATGACATGAACAAACTTTGTAGAGGGTCACCCAAGGAACATTTCTGTGAAATTAATTTTCAATCGAGCCAGTAGTTTTTGACAAAAAGATTTTTTAAGTTTTTACTATAGCTTATATTGTAAACTTACCCCACCCCCTGGCCGCCATGTTTTTTGACGCATCAGCATGGCCTGAACAAACTTGGTAGAGGGTCACCTAAGGACCATTTCTGTGAAATTATTTTAAAATCAAGCCAGTAGTTTTTAATTAGAATATTTTTTAAGTTTTTACTATAGCTTATATAGTAAACCAACACCACCCCCTGGCCGCCATGTTTTTTGACGAATCAAATGGCTTGAACAAACATGGTAAAAGGTCACCCAAGGAATATTTCTGTGAAGTTATTTTTTAATCGAGCCAGTAGTTTCTGACAAGAAGATTTTTTAAGTTTTTACTATAGCTTATATAGTAAACTAACCGTATCCCCTGGCCACCATGTTTTTTGAAGAATCAACATGACTTGAACAAACTTGGTAGAGGGTCACCCAAGGAACATCTCTGTGAAATGATTTTAAAATCGAGCCAGTAGCTTCTGGCAAGAATATTTTTTTTTTAGGTTTTTACTATAGTTTATATGCATAGTTAACTAACCCCACCCCCTGGCCACCATGTTTTTTGATGTATCAACATGGCCTGAACAAACTTGGTTGAGGGTCACCCAAGGAACATTTCTGTGACATTATTTTAAAATCGAGCCAGTAGTTTCTGACAAGAAGATTTTTTAAGTTTTTACTATAGCTTATATAGTAAACTAACCCTACCCCTGGCTACCATGTTTTTTTGACAAACCAAGATGGCTTGAACAAATTTTGTTGAGGGTCACCCAAGGATCATTTCTGTCAAATGATTTTAAAATCAATGCAGTCATTTCTGACAAGAAGATTTTTTAAGTTTTTACTATATTTCATATGCATAGTTAACTTACCCCACCCCGTAGCTGCCATGTTTTTAGACGAATCAACATGGCTTGAACAAACTTGGTAGAGGCTTACCCAAGGAACATTTCTGTGAAATGATTTTAAAATCGAGCCAGTCGTTTCTGACAAGAAGATTTTTTAAGTTTTTACTATAGCTTATATAGTAAACTAACCCCAACCCCTTGCCCCAATGTTTTTTGACGAATCAACATGGCTTGAACAATTTGGGAGAGGGTCACCCAAGGACCATTTCTGTGAAATTATTTTAAAATCGAGCCAGTAGTTTCTGACAAGAAGATTTTTTAAGATTTTACTATAGCTTATATAGTAAACTAACCCTACCCCTGGCCGCCATGTTTTTTGACGAATCAAGATGACTTAAACAAACTTGGTAAAGGGTCACCCAAGGACCATTTCTGTGAAATTATTCTAAAATCAAGCCAGTAGTTTTTGACAAGAAAATTTTTTAAATTTTTACTATAGCTTATATAGTAAACTAACCCCATCCTCTGGCCGCCATAATTTTTGACAAATCAAGATGACATGAACAACTTTGTAGAGGGTCACCCAAGGAACATTTCTGTGAAATTAATTTTCAATCGAGCCAGTAGTTTTTGACAAAAAGATTTTTTAAGTTTTTACTATAGCTTATTTTGTAAACTTACCCCACCCCCTGGCCGCCATGTTTTTTGACGCATCAGCATGGCCTGAACAAACTTGGTAGAGGGTCACCTAAGGACCATTTCTGTGAAATTATTTTAAAATCAAGCCAGTAGTTTTTGATAAGAAGTTTTTACAATAGCTTATATAGTAAACCAACACCACCCCCTGGCCGCCATGTTTTTTGACGAATCAAATGGCTTGAACAAACATGGTAAAAGGTAACCCAAGGAATATTTCTGTGAAGTTATTTTTAAATCGAGCCAGTAGTTTCTGACAAGAAGATTTTTTAAGTTTTTACTATAGCTTATATAGTAAACTAACCGTATCCCTCTGTGAAATGATTTTAAAATCGAGCCAGTAGCTTCTGACAAGAATATATTTTTTTTTAGGTTTTTACTATAGTTTATATGCATAGTTAACTAACCCCACCCCCTGGCCACCATGTTTTTTGATGTATCAACATGGCCTGAACAAACTTGGTAGAGGGTCACATAAGGACCATTTCTGTGAAATTATTTTAAAATCGAGCCAGTAGTTTTTGACAAGAAGATTTTTTAAGTTTTTATTATAGCTTATTTAATAAACTATCCCCACCCCCTGGCCGCCATGTTTTTTGACGAACCAAGAAGGCTTGAACAAACTTGGTTGAGTGTCACCCAAGGATCATTTCTGTGAAATGATTTTAAAATCGAGCCAGTAGTTTCTGACAAGAAGATTTTTTAAGTTTTTACTAGAGCTTATATAGAAAACTTACTCCACCCCCTGGCCGCCATGTTTTTGACGAATCAACATGGCTTGAACAAATTTGGTAGAGGCTCATCCAAGGAACATTTCTGTAAAATTATATGAAAATTGGCCCAGTGGTTTCAGAGGAGAAGTTGTTAGAAGCTAAAAGTTAATAACCGCTTGTGCTTAAATAGATTTTAAGAACGTCCCCTTTATTTCCCTCAGCGTTTAAATGAAGTGGAACCCATGAGCACGTTTTATAGTGATTCGTTCATATAAAATAAAAAATAAAATTACTTTTTTAATAACTGTACTAAACAAACCACCCTTGGTAGCCTCTCAATACTGACTGGGATTAAGTGATTTGTGATGTAATCGCATGTGCAATAGTATCACGCGTATATGCAAGGGAGGATCCAAACTAGTATTCCATACTCATTGTTTTTCAGTGTGTATAAATAACATAATGTGTACTACGTTTGATACAATTTTATTGCAGACATCAATATTATATACTTAAAACAAAGAAAACCCAATAATGATACATAATATTAGTGAAGCTATAACTTTTCTAATCTTGTTAATGAACCCCTTATCTAAAGATTTTGATCCGCACACTACCACTTCAGTATTCATTTGTGTACTTTCGAACACTGGGGGAGGTACAGTCAGAAAGCAACCGAGTCATTACGGAATTACAAAAATGTAAACAAAAGTTAAAAGTTTGGTCTGCTCATCTAACACATACACATTTCGATCGAAGTTAATTACTTATTCGCTTTTTTAAAAACAGTCACTAAGGGGTCTACAGGAATGGTTTAAGTGACACTATAAACACATTTAATTACAATCATTTTTGTTATTATCAAAAAGTGTGCATTTCGGAAGTTTATGAGGCTTAAAGCAGAAGATTTGTGTTGTTTTTTAGCACAAAGTTGTACATGTTGGGCCACCCTTAATAAATTGCTTGTTTTCCACTTCTGACCATTTAGGGGTGGGTAGGTATGTAGGTAGGAAGATAGGTTGGTAATTTTTTTTTTTTTTAATAAATCAGAAAATCTTTTTAAGGACATGTAATGACAGAGAATATTTTAACCCTTTACTCCATAGATATGAATTTTCCCAAACCAATCACAGAAGGCCTTTGAAAACAGTGATGGAAGAGTTCTGATTGCTCGTAACGAGCAATCTGAACACTTCCTGCACTGTTTTTCACTCTGTCAGTTAATATATAAACATAATTCACCCATTGCTGATATGTGGTGAATTAATGCTTTCAATATTAAAGGTGTCCAAAGGTGTTTATATGAAGTAAAGGGTTAAAGGAACACCAAAAAAGACACCCAATATATTTTTCCTGAATGGTGGGAATGTTTTGGTCAGCCGGAAGCAGCAAACAAACAATTTTTTAATTTAGGCCTAGAACACTGCCATTATGCATTGGTCACTCCTGCATAATTGCTGCTGCTTTAATTCTTGCAAAAGTTAAAGAGGTCTCCCTATATCACTGACAAGTTTACAATCTTAGCAGTAAAACTGCACATTTATATCAAACATCATAATTATATTATGGATATTCTGTTCAATAATTTATATTGTATTTTGTCTCTGTAGTGTAAAATTATCTAATTTTGTTGACAATAAACTTTCCATCTTTTACTGTTCGCAGAAATGATGCATATTTAAAGAGAGAAGGGAGAAAAGTAAAGGATGTACATTAATTGGGCCTGCTTCTATAAATGAAAATTTCATTCATTCGTGAATGAGCTTATACATTTACAACATTTTGCTTGAAATGTGCTTATAAGCCCTGTGGCGGGTGGCATTTGTATGCACATGAGCTTGAGGAGTCTCTATATATGCTAGGGGACCTGCCCACCCCCATTAAACGTTATCATCCACTCCCCAAGCTCCTGTGAAACCATGTACACTGGAAATGTTGTTTTTGCACATGTATGCATATGTGCACTGATAGTCGATGCCGTATTTATTTAATTATATAATGCCATGCAATGACAGTTGTTAAAACATTAAGAGTAAAGTTTACCTGCATTATCCAAAATCTGTTATTTGTATATCAGCCGATAGTTTATTTACTAGACTCGTTTTATTTCAATATCATGTGCATGAAACTTCGCAATCGTGAAACATCGGGTATTTCCGTATCCTCCGTAGAATACACCTCGTGTATAGCTCTAGAATACACCAACGCGAATCGCCTGTGTTACAAGTCTGTGTTCATTCGCGTAAAAGTAACAAATAATGTATCCGTCATTAAGTTGATTATATATGGCGTTGTTATATCGAATTTTTTATTTATAAACTCGACATGGGTCATATTTATAGGGAAATTTAAAATATCAGTCTTGATTAACAAACGTTTATATTTTCAACGTACATGTATATAAACAGGTGGCATAAGGGGGCCGCCATTTTACTTTATCATGTGACTGAAAGTATTTCCAAAATGGCGCCTTATTATGTCAGAGGTCTATTGCGTAGCATAAAGGCCGAGGTGATCAGATTGGAAACTTCGCTGTCCGCCATATTGTGTGTTTACTGAATGTTTCCCGGAATGTTGTATCTTGGGATATTTATCTAATTTAAATAATGACGTCATCGGTGTTTATTTAAATAAGTCGTCTTTATTTTTCGTAGTCGTAGACTGTGCTTATGTCGTCTAAACAGCTTAGCGCATGAGATGACATGCTGCAGTTTACTGAGGCCCTACAGGGAATACCGAAATCTGAGCTCTATACATTGATCTAAATTTTTCGATATTTCAACTTTGTTTAATAATTTAACATCATATTCACAGTAAGAAAATGAAAGCAATATACAGGACATTATATTTAATGTTTATTAACGCATTTTTGGTTTTTTAATAGTAACTTTCATTCGATATTCGTGTTTAATACTTGTTTTTTATTGTCATGTAAACATATGCCGTTATAATATTTCTCCTCCTAGACAACATGGTGTCAGAAGAAAAGTGAATAGATCTTTTAAAATAATTTTATGGATTATGATAGATCAAATGCTATTAAATTTGAAAATTGAATTTAATAATTGTAAAAGGAAATAAATATTCTTCTGATTTTACTTGGGTTTATCACGCTATGTCAAAAGATGGATAGGTCTAGTAACGAAACCCAGAATCCCAGAAAGGACTGGGAGACAAGATATAGATCTACCAAATGAATTCAGAGCATTCAAAGACCATACGACGAGCATGTTTGGTGGACCACTGTATAACAAAACAAAAGCAGTGCAGTGCAATTATCTTATAATGCTGCTGGTCGGAGAGAAAGGTCTTCAAATAAAACCAACATGAACTTTGACAAGAGAAACAGAAAACTGTGTTAAAAACGTACAAGCTATAATGGATTATAGGCATACTGTAAGCCTAAGTCACATATCGTACATAGTAGATACCAATTCAAGACTCGAACCAAGGAATTATATAGAGATACAAGTCCTTGCTCGAACACATCACGTAGGTGAAATATTTTAACAATTTGTTACCGAACTCAAGTTACTCGTCAAGGACGATGTCTTCCCAGACATAACAAAACCATGAGTTTGAAGTTTGTCAGTCAAATAAAGGACTAGATTCACTCATGGCTAATAAAGGTGCTTTGATTTTTACATAGTAATAGTATGGGGGAAAATAGAAATTCTCTTTAAAATACCTGGTCTGTTTTAGTTATAATTCTAAGCATCTTAAAGTAATATCTGATTCATTGTTTAGTTATAACAGGTGGAACTACGTCCTTTGCCGAGTTAGAATCGTCCATGATCTATTTTAGGAATTATTTTAAACATTTTGAGGTCTGGAACATTGTTAAGTCATAACAGGTGAGGCTGCTTGGGTACTTTACAGGCGGTTTAATACCCAAAAGGAGCATCCGCAAAGGATTTAAATATGATTTTTTAAAAAATATTCTTCCCGTGACAATGAGTCAAATTTGTTCATATTTGGTATAAATGGTTTCTATAAGAAGGGATTTCAAATGAAGAAGTTATGGTTCATTATGAGCGAGTCAAGCCCACTTGGGCCTCTTCTTTTACCATTAATCGACAATATATAACTTATGTAATATTGTGTCTTAGATGACCGTCAATGTGGTGCACAATAGGACGTCTTTCAGCCATTTACCGGAGTTATGCCCCTACCCGGTCTGCATACACACTCGGCTATACTGCCAGGCTATTTTACTGCCAGAGTAATTTTATTGCGTGGTTGCATGATGTAAATGTGTAAGAATTTTGATTTGTATTCCTGAGATGAATCATAGTAGAGATTTTGCGAGATTTTGTGTGAGTAGGCATATGCGAGCGTTCACACACAAAAAAATCAATCGGTTACCTTTCCTTCTTTATACAATTCCTTCGTTATATAAAGTTCATAGATATAAAGATTGAGTAAAAATCTAATTTGTCACGTACCTCTTAAAGGTAACATTTCCAAGTTGTGTTTAGCCAAACTAGGATTTGTTTGAATATTTATTGGCATTTTAAGTCATCGATGGGTAACAGACGATCAGTTAACCCCTCTTTCCTGAGAACCAATAAGGTAACCGATAATTTTACCCTTTGAATCAGCGATGAGAGACGATTGACAATGAGGCGCAATGTCGTATATCAATCATCACAGAGAGTGTGACAAGGCGAGGATTTAAACTAACGACTCTCGACTGATACTGGCCAAACGCGCTACCGTCTGAGTGTTCACTCATGGGGAGTCTGCACGACAGAGCTTCGTACGGAGATAGTGCAACAAAGTTTAACACTATTTTTTATCCCATATCTGTGTTTCTACATGGTATTTTTTGCAATAACGTTATATATTGATGAACTTATTCGAAATGACGTGAACTATTACGTGTTCTAACTTTGAGATGAGCATAGCTGTACGCAAGTGAGTGTCAGTCAAATACCCCAACCATGATGAACCTTTGTGACTAAATGGTATGGAGTGGTGTAAACAAACGGAGGGACTTCGTGTAACGTTTTTCTTAATATTTCATGAAAATACACGAAACAAAAAGCAAACGCCATACGAACCATCGTTGTTACAAAATGGCCATGCAAAACTCGTTTTTGGGTGTGTTTTTTTTCAAATGGAACGGCGGTTTTTTTAATTGTACGTATGTTTGGCAAGAGTCACTGGGACCCGGTAGTTCGAAGGAAAGTGAATACATCTAAAGTGTACGCGTTCTTATGATCTTAACCTGTATATAATGTGATTTAACTAAGTGCACTTTGTCCTCAACGCCACATGTACATACACTCAATTCGAGAATACTCAGATCCTGAGGGATGAATTACTTGGAAGAAGAAGAAGAAGAAGACAATTATTACAAACGTCAATATTATATAAACAGTTTAAGATGCTTCCCAACTCCGACTCGTCGCATCTACTGCAGGAAGATTACACGGAATACAAGAATGTTGTGCTTGTTTCTAAAATCCATGAAACAAGTGCAGCAAATATATACCTTAATAAACATTAGAATAATGTGCTGTCTGTCTGTCTGTCTGTCTGCCTGCTTTTCTCTCTCTATTACTCCCTCTCTTTCTCCCCCCTCTCTCTCTCTCTCTCTCTCTCTCTCTCTCTCTCTCTCTCTAGATTTTAGATTTAAAATGCGAGCAGGTAAATAGCCAGCGGAGTAAATAACAATTTCAATTTCAAAAGATATTATCATACAATAATTGTCAACAACTTTTACTTTTGATAATACCAGGCTATGCAAAGGTAACGCCATGATGTTTAACACACAATAACTGTAACTCCATATTCTTAGAACAATGTACTGGTTTGATGGAGGAAGTCTTGTGTGATTTGTCCAAGTTGTAAGTACATGTTTCACAACCAATGTAAAATCAATATTGCAAATACAATTTAACATCAAAAGCTGTATTTAGATTAAATCCAATATATGTTGCAATGTGTTTTGCCGCACATTTTAATTAAATGTCCCTTTAAATTCTCCAATCTACCTGAATGAATGAATGAATGAATGAATGAATGAATGAATTTCCTCCTCTTGGGAGATTAATATACAAAATTGACATACAACGTGAGCAATTTATAACATATATACAAATTACATATAGCAAGAGTTAACATATAATGTGTCATCCAATGAAAATGCAAACATTTCATATTATTTTATCTTCATTTTTTGCTATGCTGAATACATATGAAACTTCTATGCGCATTTTGAAATTAAATATACAAATTTCATTTACAGTATTACTAACATTTCATTTACATCGACAAGTCAGTTTTTAGTTATATAGCGATCTATGTTAATAGTTGATCCCGTTTGCTTGAACCTTTTCGCGAAAGCGATTAAACCGAAAAGGGACAAGGAATGGAAATTAGTCATCCATCTTATTTCGATTCATAATTAAAGAAAGTATTGTTGGCATTCAAATATGTATTTGAAAGCCATTTTTAAGAATAATACGTTCTCTCTATTTCAAGGGTCGGGCCAATTTCAGCACCTAGAAGTTTAAGCGTTAAATCTTTCGAATTCAAGTTCTTTATCTCGTCGATAACAGTGTGGTTGCTCAGAGTTGTGTATACGTTTGTTAAAGACATAGACATATTTTATTGACTTAAACTTTACAGTTTCTCATCATTATACATACAATTGACAATATTTTTGCACATGACAGATATAAGCATTATAAACATTAAATTTTGCAAAAGTATAAAATGTTTAGTATGTAGACGTGTCTGTTAAACAAAATATATTAAGTAACAAAAAACATATGATTTACCCATATAATCTTAGTATTTTACCCACCCAATTATAATAAAGTAATTCAGCTTATTTATTAACAACACATACATAACATTTGACATAGCTTTCGTGAGAATGTACTATTAATTCATTAATTTAAAATAAAGTTCGGAATAGAGCGTCTAATTTTTAAAGCTTCCGATATGTATTTGCTAAGTTTAGCAAGTTCAATTTTGTTTGAAGATTGTAACAATGTTACAAATTTGACCATACTTGGTCTTCTAATATAATATTTTTTTATAAACTTATTTCTAATATCAGTATACATAGAACACAATAAAACAAAATGGAACTCGTCTTCAATATCGTTACTGTAACAAATTTGGCATTTACGTTCGTTTCTATCTAATCTGTCCCTGGAATATCTACCAGTTTCGATTCTAAGTGAAGAGAAGAAAGTCGTAATTTAGTTATAAAGCTGCGTAAGGTTTAATAAATAAAGATAGTTTTCATAACCAAAAGTTGATTTTACATTTCTGAATAAAACGTTGAGAACCCTATTTGAAATGAGATCTGCATTCCAGTTTTGAATAAAACAATCTACTACTCTTTGGCGAAATATTGAAATAAATGTATTATTAATACCATTAGTTGGTTCATCCCAAACATACATAAACCCATAGTTATGTAACATACATTTTACATTTGACAACCAATTTATTTTCCCATTTCACAGTCTTCATATGTACTCTTGTATACACAATTTAAAATCACATTATCCGACTTTAATAGCCTTATCCAGTATTTGATTATCCTTATAAATCTTGATATAAAAAGCAGATAGCGGCCAAGTTCTCCATAGACACCTGCATTGCTCGTTGTTAACTTAACCCCTAAAATATTCTTACAGATCTTTAAATGTATTATCTCGATATCCTTGGACTTGGTGAATCCCCATACCTCACTCCCATAACTAAGAATAGATGTAACAAAAGCATCAAATAATTGCAAAAATGTTTTTGGACGAATTTCAAATTTTCTTATATTTGAAGTTAAAAGATTCATTGCTTTTAATGCTTTACCGCAAAGATATTGTTGATTCAATGTAAATGTACCCGTATAATTAAAAACAACACCTAGATAATTAAAATCATCTACAATATCCAATAACTTTTCATTATAGTGGAAACGTTCGGATTCTTTTAATCTACCTCTTTTGCGAAAAACCACGACTTTTATCTTTTCGGTATTTACTTGGAGACCCCAAATATCGCAATAATCATGCAATCTATCAATACTTCTTTGCAGATCCTCCGGGCTTGAACCCGGGCTTGTTAAAAATGTATTTCTTTTATCAGCTGTGATGAGACAACTTGAAATAATGTGTGAAATGTTGTTATGATTTACTTCAGAACAATACGGGCATTCACTGTGTTTATCGCTTACGGGCCTTGACCAAATATTGGCGATTACTTTGATAATATAACGAAATAATTGTTCACTTGATATTTGACAAACACTAGCTGGTTTGATATCTGTATGTAACAATTTAAAGTAGTCGAAATCGCTGTCAGCGTTTAACCTGTTTTTCCATAGTATTGTTTCATGTCTTATTATTGATCTATTAACAATATTCTTCCATTCTCCTTTTGAGGGAAACGCAGGACTGTTTTCAATATCACGCGATATGTTCGTCAGTACATTTCGGCCAGGCTATATTTGTTTGTTGTATGTTTTGTCTTTGACTTTCTATTTCTACTTCATAGGTCATTATAAGGGGTAAGTGGTCTGACGTCATTATGTGACTTTCATCTATTGTATATGACCTTTTTATATTAAGAATTGCTGAATTCTCTACCATTAAATGGTCGATCATTGACTTGGTAGGAATAAATGAATAGTTTGGTCCTTTGGTAGTATTCATTTTATTAACGACAGTAAAGTTATTTTTATGTACAAAATTACTCAATATATGTGTTTTAGACCCGACATGCCTACTGGTAATAGTGTCACTGTCAACTTGACCATTAAGATCGCCAGCTCCAACCACAGTACCTTGTGTTGTGTAAAATGATACTAATGCTTGTAAGTCGCTCAATGTATCTTTATACATTTCAATGTCACTGTTTGATGGCATATACACACAAAATATATAGGTGGGTGAATCGATGTTGGGCATTACCTCGATACCAAGAATCCTATCATTTTTAATAGTGTTTATTGGGAAAATATTGCGATGGAATTTTTTCCTATACATAATTGCAGTACCTGCCTTGCCACATCGCGCGATGCTGTAGAGGTCGACAGTTGTATCTATCGTACTGTAAGATGAAAAATCTGAATGGATACTGTCTAAAAAACTAACAGAACGAGCAAACAATTTATGCTCACATAATAATGCGATATCAATTTTTTGTGTGTCTAATAACTCACATAACGAGTATGCTGAAGACATTATACCTCGAACGTTCCAACACATAATATTTAAAACCATTATTGGTAGAATAAACTTAAACATTGTGTTAATATTCATTTTTGCGTTTATTTAACTTTCGTCGATCCCCCGGCACCCGTAGTCATTGTCATATTGGTCCGTCTGTCGTTTGTCATATTGGTAATACGCTTTGTCGTAATAGTCGTCGCCATCGTCGTCGTCGTTATTATGTCTGTTCCATCTATTTCGTCTCGTGTCATAATGCCGTCGTCGTTCGTGACGTCTTTCATTTACCTCTCTTTCCCATTCGACATGTAATGCCGTCAGGCCAAAACTCATACTGTTCTACTATATCTCCATCGGTTGAGTTTATGTTTATTCTAGCTGAGGCACCATACTTCCCTCTGAAAACACTGATTTTTGAAACATAGATGTGTGCGTCTGTGAGATATAGGTATATATCTCTTTCACTAACATCACGGTCAATATTTCCCAAATGGTATGATATTACTTTCTTCCTTTTTACGGCAACACATCCTTCGTGTCTCAGCTCTTTCCCTTCTGTATATGTGTTATCAGACTCTCGGAATGTAGATTTAAATGTTTTCTGGTTTTCATTTCCAGTAGCAGAGGACTGTGTTTGGGACACGGAGGATTTGTCATGTGAACAGTTCGAATTGTCTTTTATCATATTTGTATTTGGTTCTGTTAGCTCTATTGTTTTATTGTCACTTTTTTGTTTGTGTTTAACATTTGTGTTTTTCAGTTCTTTACACTTAAGCTTGTCGTCAGGAATAATTTCGGGGTTCGAAGTACTGCACGATGGTCCTTGTGTTGCTTTGGTAGTTGTTTCCATAGCAGTTGGTGGTTTTGGAGCTGTATTTACGTCGTCAGTAATCAACTTTGCTTTGCCACTCACGATTTCAACGTACTCCATACGCTTGGTTATAGCGTTCTGTTGATTTGGTACATTTTGATATCTTTCTGTTACCCGGAATAACTGATCATCGTTTATCTTTTGGCTTAGTATTCCGAGAGTTGAGCTTATCTTTATGACATCCGTTTGTAGTTTGTCCACTTTTGACATACTGGTTTCAGTTGGACTTCTAGCTAGTAAACTTTTTAATGTTCCGTGAACTAGACGAATTACAGTGGTTATCTCTCCAAGGTCCGCGCTTATTTTGTGGATAACTTCACTGTCTCTATTTTGACGCGTATTGATGTTTGAAATATCAGATTGCATTCTAATAAGCGTTATTTAGATCCCACGTCTGGTCATTTCCGTGTTTGTTTGTCATTGTCGCATCACGTTGATAACTTTGTCCAATTAAAAGGGATCCATTGAAAGTAACATTACTTGTTATCGAGAAAACATCGTTTATATCCTTTGATCTCTCCCCGTTTAGAAACATATGCAATGTGTAACAATCATTGGCACATTTTTCCATTTTAGTTACCTTAGTCGAGTTTCGCCGATTGACCAGTTTTGCGTCCGGACATTCCGGAAATTCCCGAGCTCTTTCGGCGAGTCTTATTCGGTAGTCGTTGACAAGTTCGTCGTTTCGGCTACATAGGTTTATGAGTTTGTTTAGGTACTGATCTTTTGTAAGTCCGTTTAGTTGTGTATCTAAATCTTGGTAGAATCTCTGGGGCCGTGGTAGTTGAGACATATCTTCATGTACGTACGACGTATCGTCAGAGTCATAACTGCTTAGAGACTCTGTCATTTCTTTTTTAATTTTTAATAGGTGTGCGTTGACGCCTTTTCTTCGTTCCTCACCTCTATTGATCTCGGTCGAGTCGTTTACATCAGACATTCTTATTTAAGTCTCTATGTTCTTTTATTCAATGCCCCGTAGTGTTATAATTGCCACTTTAATGATCCTATTGCTATCGCATTATAACAGTTCTATTAATATAACCATGATCAGTCCGTTATGCCCTGGGGCACGTTTAAAAATGTTGAACATGGCTCGTCCGTATAATCCTTCGATATGGGAATATATATAAATTTGAATTTGTTTGGACAAAGAACAAAGAGAAATATGGATGATCAGAGTTTTTAGTCAATTTGAGCAGAAATATCGTGCTAGTTCTACATGTATTTGAAAAAACAACTTATCTCTATATCCATGCCCAATCACTTTTTACATCTAGTCCGATATTTTGTACTATATCACAAAAGTAAATTTTTTGTATTATTAGTCAATTTGCAATATAATACATATTAGTTGTCACTGTTTATAAAAAATATAAAATAAGTATTGCAGTCATAGTTAATGAATCCCCCATCTGCATAATTAAGCGGCATCTTTGCACAGCATGACTGGTCATAAACACAGGGTGAGGTGTTTTTCATCAGTAAAACACAAACTGGCGTATAAAATATAAGTTTAAAGCTAATGACATAGCAGGATGTACTGTGTTTTTTATCATCTAAATCTCTCAAAAGAGAGAGTTTGGTAAAAGAAGGTGCTGTATGAATTAAATAAGTTTATGTTCTATTCAAGTTTAGCTTGTCATCTTTGTTCAGACGTTGAGTCTAAATGTAGAAATAATAACTTAACAGATATATATATATATATATATATATATATATATATATACAGTTTACCATATTTATTTGTCGAGGGTGTATATTTTTTACTTCAACGTATATATATTTTTTTACAACATATATATTTATGTTACTGAATATTGTCACGTTTGGCGCCTCATAACAGCCATCTTACACTTCAGATGTCTTAGAAATGTCCTATCTTGATTGTTTTATTATAGAAAATGATGAACTTGGCCATGTATGTTATATTGCCGCAGTTCAAATGTAGAAGTAATTACAATCCAGCATATTTCGTAAAATGAGTGATTTGAAACACAAAAAAAATGTTCAGCATGAGTATCAGTATTATTATTATAAATGCAAAATGGTTTCTGAAACCATGAAAAGTACCCTATATATGATGGTAACTGCCAGGGGAGCTTACTTTGTTTAAAAATCAGTTTAAATGCAATAATTGCTGTTGTGTTTAACATAACCCGTTTCATTTTATTCTAACATTTAATAATAATATTCATTGAAAGTTTGTGGGGTTTTGTCTTCCAATGTACACATTTTAAGAGCTATGCAGGTCTGTAACTACCGCAGACTATATTTCCCATTCAAAGTTATACAATTACATCATTATCTTAACTTTACACATTTACAGTGTACTGTATCAGTCTTGTGTAATATATTAACCCACGTGCATTTTAACGCTTGGGGACATCGTGTTCTTGAGAAATAACTTTCTTCACGGTCAAGTTGTTTTTAGTCAATGCTGGTTCCTTGTTTGTGACATAGCTAAGATAAACTTCATAGACAGGAAAGGGTACCATGTTCATTAAATGCGTTCACCTTGAATTTTAACTGTTCATTACCATGTGCTTTTAGTCAAGATGGATAACACGCAAAGGATAAACAAAGCGAGGTAATTGTGTTATTTCGTTCATTTGGACACTTGAATATTTTGTTTAACTGTTTTAATTATAAAAAACATAAAGTGGTATTATATGACATTGCCTGAAATGATTTATAACTAATTTTATATTCATTAAGTATTGCTGCACATGTAATAACGATGGGTGATAGTGCAGTGGGTGGGGTATCGGTTGGTCACTCCAGGGGTTAGTTAATACTAATTTAGTTTAGTTTAAACATATTTTATTGCTTTTTAACATATATATATATATATATATATATATATATATATATATATATATATATATTTATTTATATATATATATACATATATAAGCAAAAGGGTTGGGCCACAAGTTCTACCAACATTAGTTACGGCCCTTCCCTACACAAAAAGAATTACAAATACTCATACTAATTTACTTTAATTCAAATGCAAAGAAAATCTGTCTCGAACCTCATATCACCAACACTCGAGTTCACTTCTTGGGTAGAAACTGTACTGAGTGTTTTTTACTGGATGCATCGAGTCGAGGATGTGTGGCGTACACTCTATCCATTACACAAACCTCCCGCTAAAACTCCATTGGGCTCGACCTTTATTCTAGAATCTACCCGATTGTCCCATTTACAACAGCCATTACTGTTTCTGCCAAGGCATCAGACTTGTTTATTTCCCAGTCGGGCTAAATTATTCCGTATATTATTGCCTGATTATAGGCTTACCATAGTCACAATATAACCGTCAGCAACCTTCAGTATAGTCACAAAAAATATTAACACTGATTATATATAGCCACAATATAACAACAATCTTGCCTAATCATAGACATAGCATATTAACAATGTATCCCCCATATAACTTAACGCAGCAACACAATAGTTTACGAATAGTATCAACAAAGAAACAATATTCCATGAGCCCTCAAACACTCTCAATATAGTCATAAATAGTTTACATATATCCGCACAATAACAATCTCAATGTCTCTTTATAGCCTTGTCATCGTCACATTGTAGTCCTTAACATAGCGTAAATAGCTTAAACATAGTCACAACATAGCAAAAACATAGTCTCAGCATAGTCACAATGTGGCCTTCAGATTCTCAAAACAGAGTCAAAAACTATAACTCATATACCCTTAACATAGCCGCAACATTGCTTAATATTAGTCTCAGCATAGAAAATACATTCAACATAGTCACAAAATAGCTTATATATATTCACAACATAGCAAACAAATTGCTGCACTATGTACTTGGCATTGTCACAATGTTGCCATCGTATACCATCAGTATAGCAGAGCTCTACTTTGCCCTATTTTGGACCGTTGTTCTGCCCAATTCCCAATGGCAAATAGTATATTTTTTCCCATTCAAAATAACTAAATCCCAATTTCAAAATGCAAAGAAACAAAAAGCAGTATCTTGTGGAACAGTTTTGAGATTATTTTGATATTAGGATTTTAATGTAGTCTTCTACAAGAATACATTTTTAGCGCGACTATTCGGAGAATAAAAGAGAGCTTTTCTACTCACCAAGGCGTCGGATGGTTCAGGTTAAAGTTTTGCATGCAAGTACCATCAAGTCCATATCTGACCAAACACACAACTCAATGTATTTGATTGAAACTTTACGTAAGCGTTCCCGGTCATCAACTCTACTACAGTTAAGTTAAATAAGTTAGCTAACTCTTGAATGAATATAATGCAAGTTATTGCCCTTGTTCAACATAGAAAATCTTATTAAAGTTTTGCGTGCAAGTACCATTAAGTCCATACCTCAGTAATCAATGCATGTATTGACTTGAATCTTTACACAAGCCTTGGTAGTCATCAAACATACAACAGTAACTAAGTTAAATAACTTTTGCATGAATATAATACAAATGATTGCCCTTGTTTGACTTAGAATTTAAAGTTTATGCATGTATTGACTTGAATCTTTATACAAGCCTTGATAGTCATCAAACATAAAACAGTAACTAAGTTACATAACTCTCGCACGAATATATTGCAAATAATTGTCATTTTTTTTACTTAGAATTTAAAGTTAAAGTTTTGCATGCAAGAACTGTCAAGTCTATATTACACGAACCACTCAATGTATTTGATTGAAACTTTACACATGGCTTTGTAGTCATGAAATCAACTAAATTAATCAATTCGGATAACGCTTACCACATTTTTTTTGCAAATTAAGACCTTTGTTTTACTTAGAAATTTTATAACTCTGCAGTCACTTAATGTATTTGATTGAAACTTCATACAATATATTACAGTTATAAGATCTACTCAATTGTGTCACTTTTGTAAGTTAGATAACTCTGTTTTGCTTGGATTTGTCATCAGTCTCAATCAAATTTGTACTTCTGTGACAAAAAATTCGAATCGCCAAGCACTATTTATTTCGTTATACATTCAATATATATTACAAATATATTGTTTTGTATATTGAAGGAAGCTGTGCTATGCAATATTCCCAATATCTTTAAAACAACCTTATTTTCAACAGCCCCGATCTCATTCCAAAAAGTTTAAGCAAGAGCCCTGTATAGCCCTCAGATACCTTCACATTGTCACAAAATAGCTTACACATAGCATACACATCAACATTGTCTCATTATAGCCTCAGCATAGTCACAATATAGCCGTCAGATACATTCAACATATTCACACAATTCCTTACACTGTTTACACATAGTCATAACATAACAAACAACAACAACCTTGCCTCGTCATAGATCCAGCATAGACACAATGTCAACCTCAGATTTTCTCAACAAAGCCACAAAATATTCAACACACTAATTTGTAAAATATAAGCACATTTTATAGAAAATGTATTGTTTCAGTCCATTTATGACTCCGACCGGGTGTGCCAGTACCAATGGTCGCTTCACAACACAAGTACTAGAAGATAACTATCTGGACCTCAGTATGACCTGGAAGTATCACATAATATAATGTAACAGATTTGGAATGTTCATGAATGTGGAGGATACAACCAAAGTAGCTATGGTTTAGGTTTGTTTGTTTGTTTGTTTGTTTGTTTGTTTCAATAGTTAGTGTAGTTTTATGCCATTGAGGTCTCATTTAAATAAAGTTGCATGTGATTATGATTGCTGCCATGTATTCATTCCGTACAGTATACGACACGTGTTAATTATGAACTATTGTTTTAGAATGGGGTTTAACGCCATTTTCAACACATTTCAGGTTATATATTTTTGACTGGTTGACTGATTGATCATTTTATTTCCTCCAATTTTCAGGAGAAAATTGATACAATGTAACAGCTGAACATACCCACATAAATAGATAATATATAAACATATTAAAAGAAATTCACTATTAATACATGTACATGAATATGGTTATTATGTATATATTCAAATCAATTCAATTCTCTTATTCAACACATCATAAAAGTACATAATGAGAAGAACATGTAATATGATAACATACACATACAGTAGAACGTCGCTGACTCGAATACGGATGGCTAGAACACTGCATATAGCTCGAATTACTGAACTGGCCCCACCTGAGTTCCTATTTCAATGTATATACATGTTCATATATAATGGTATATGGTGAATTTGTCAATAATCTTGACATTTATGAATTACTGTTATATGCACATTCAAAAGCTTACATGAATTTCACATCCGCGTTGTCAAACTACAGTAGATTTGCTCGAAAAACGTATAGCTGGAACACGATATATAGCTCGAATCACTTACCCGGTCCCTGCCGAATTCTTATTTCAGTGTATATACATGTACATGTATGGTATGATGTTGAACAATACTTGGCTCGAACAACCCTTAACTGTATTAATCCATTACTATTGGAGTTCTACTGTATTTCAATAGTTCAGTATAAAGTAGCTTTGGGAGGTAATCGTGATCTTAAGTGGGCGTGGCCACGGGGGACCCTGGAGGAGTCTGATGTTTACTTTAACACATGCATTAATTTTACAGAATTAACCAAACCAGTTGTTTGACAGACACCTTGAGAACTGTACTTAGAGTAAACCTGTTCTGCGACCCGTGCCACTAACCTTCACAAGGCTAGCGAAACCTGTACTGCGACCCGTGCCACTAACCTTTACAAGGCTTGCGGAAGTCCGTAAAATGATGTAAGTACACCATTTGTTCAAATCAACTTCCCGATGTTTTTCGTAATTTAATATTTTACACTAACAACGATAGTGAAACGGATCCCAACCAATTAATATGATAATCAATCAGCAAATCACTGTTTTAATTATTTCAGTTTTGAATTGTAGGCAATCAATCAATCGGCTGATTTATCCCATAACAATCATGTTGTCAGCCAGTTATTAGAATATATGAATGAATGAATAGGGTTTTACGGCGTACCAACACATTATAGCTTATTCGACGCCAACAGGACTGAAGATTCCTGGTTCACTGTACATGTACACAATCAACAAATTAGCATACAGATTAAAACAATACATCAACAAATGAATATGCAGAATGAACCTAGAACTTTAATACCTGCAGAACAGCAGAGTTTCGGCAAATTCTATCGTATTATTCAAATTCTCGATTCCTACGACATGCATTAGCCACAGTGATCCTTATATTGCCATCACTCATATGGCTCCCTTGAACCACATAGGGGTTGGTAATTTAACCACAAAAGTGAACGCGAGAAAAAGGATAAAATGAACATGACTCCAATTCGGAGGATTCCTACCTCTCTGCAGAGATAAACAGTGAATTGGTAATGCATATATCTCCTAATTACCAATTAAAGATGTCATAGTTTATCTGCTAAAATCTTCGTTTTTTAACATGGGGTTTAAAATAAATGTTGTGTTCAAGTAACAGTGATGATTCTTTAAACTAATTATCATCACGTTCAAAATTGATTACATCAATGACCTTGACCTACTTAATGGACTTAATTATGACAAAGGGTAATTTTTTAGTTAATTTACATCAACTGCTGCAGCTGTTATAGTAACTCAACCTGGAATCACTTTCATATGAGACTATTTGAACTTAAGGAATACATTTTGTATATATCACTGTCTGTGTTCAATCAAGTTAAACCCAAAATGTGTTCTTAAGTTACCTTTAAGATTGACAAACAAACACAACTTTATCTCATTCTATTACAGTAATAGTTTTAACAGTTGTATGTTTTGCTCTTAAATCATTGAAAACTGACCAAGTTATTATTCCATACAAACACTCTAGAACCTTTAGTTATTGTTGTAATTATTTAAAAAATGCATCCTTTGACATTCTGGATAATTATGTTGAAGGTCATATTTACATAATCATATCTTAAATCTCTTGCAATATAAATATCAATGACAAAAAAAACCCAAGAGCTTGCGGTTCTCATGTTGCTACTTAACTTACAGTGCAGGAGTGTAATAAAACCATAATAATTATATGTTTACATAATGTAACATCACTACACTGAGGATTCTCGTGTTGCTACTTAACTCATAGTGCAGGGATGTAATACAATCATAATAAGTGTATGTTAAACCTTATGTAACATCACTACACTAAGAAGTCTCGTGTTGCTACTTAACTTACAGTGCTGGAGTGTAATAAAACCATGATAATTGTATGTTAGCATAATGTAACATCACTACACTTCGGGTTCCCGTGTTGCTACTTAACATACAGTGCAGGCGTGTAATAAAACCATAATAATTGTATGTTAACATAATGTAACATCGCTACAATTAGGGTTCTCGTGTTGCTACTTAAATCACAATGCAGGAGTGTAATAAAACCATAATAATTATATGTTAACATAATGTAACATCACTACACTGAGGATTCTCGTGTTGCTACTTAACTCATAGTGCAGGAATGTAATACAATCATAATTAGTGTATGTTAAACCTTATGTAACATCACTACACTAAGAAGTCTCGTGTTGCTACTTAACTTACAGTGCTGGAGTGTAATAAAACCATAATAATTGTATGTTAGCATAATGTAACATCACTACACTTCGGGTTCCCGTGTTGCTACTTAACATACAGTGTAGGCGTGTAATAAAACCATAATAATTGTATGTTAACATAATGTAACATCACTACACTTCGGGTTCCCGTGTTGCTACTTAACATACAGTGCAGGCGTGTAATAAAACCATAATAATTGTATGTTAACATAATGTAACATCACTACACTTCGGGTACCCGTGTTACTACTTCACATACAGTGCAGGCGTGTAATAAAACCATAATAATTGTATGTTGACATAATGTAACATCACTACACTTCGGGTTCCCGTGTTGCTACTTAAATCACAGTGCAGGAGTGTAATAAAACCATAATAATTGTATGTTAACATAATGTAACACCACTACACTTCGGGTTCCCGTGTTGCTACTTAACATACAGTGCAGGCGTGTAATAAAACCATAATAATTGTATGTTAACATAATGTAACATCACTACACTTCGGGTTCCCGTGTTGCTACTTAACATACAGTGTAGGCGTGTAATAAAACCATAATAATTATATGTTAACATAATGTAACATCACTACACTTCGGGTTCCCGTGTTGCTACTTAACATACAGTGCAGGCGTGTAACAAAACCATAATAATTGTATGTTAACATAATGTAACATCACTACACTTCGGGTTCCCGTGTTGCTACTTAACATACAGTGCAGGAGTGTAATAAAACCATATTAATTGTATGTTAGCATAATGTAACATCGCTACAATTAGGGTTCTCGTGTTGCTACTTAAATCACAGTGCAGGAGTGTAATAAAACCATAATAATTGTAACTGATGTTATATGACTACATGTACATCACTTGGTGTTGGCTATATAACTCGGCTCTCCTATATAACATGACGAGCTACCTCTTCTGAACATTTAAATGTAATCAATCAATCATCGAAAATGACTCGAGAAAATTATGTCATATAGTACAATAGCGTCATGTAGTACAATGATGTCATACAGTACTATGATATTCATACAGTAAAATGATGTCATACAGTACAATGATGTCATACAGAAACGACAAGTAGAATATTGTATTACTATTTTTTAGCATCTTAGAAATCCATTCTCCCATTTTTAATAGAGATAGTGTGAAATATGAATAGTAAAGGTAAAATTTTCATTAAATTTATTGAAATCATTGGCAAACAAATAAATGATGTTCGACAGAGACTTGCGTAATATATGTTTGCATATTCCTTTAATAAAAACAATTAATGAGAACTCCTGTAAGACCCTCTGCTTGGTGAATGACAGTCCTCAGAGCAAGGGACATGTATATCATCTGTAAGATCCTCTACTTGGTGAATGACATTCCTCAGAGCAAGGGACATTTGTATCATCTGTAAGATCCTCTCCTTGGTGAACGACATTCCCCAGAGCAAGGGACATGTGTATCATCTATATTTATCAGAACATGTGTGTACTATGAGCCTTGTAATTGCTGATTTGCTAAGTGTAAACAATTTCAGTGATTTTATGTACAAGAATAATCTACCATTTTCAGGTCACATGTTCGTACCTTTACCTTCCTGCTACTTTTGGCGCTGGACACGGCAAACCAAGTGATCTCGGCGTCGGCATACAGATCCCTGTTGATGACCAATACTGACCTATACTGTTCCCTACCGGTAGGGATATATATTGATATGTTTCTCGCATTTTACAATACAAACATTTTGTCATTTTCACTAGATAAATAAAAGTCCTACAACTTAGTCAGTTATGCTCAAACTATTCCTAGTAGTTATGCTCAAAGTCTTCCAAGCCAGTTATACTCAAAGTCTTCCTAGTCAGTTGTGCTCAAAATCTTCCTCGTTAGTTTTGCTAGAAGTTTTCATAGTACGTTATGTTCAAAGTCTTCCAAGTCATTTAAACACAAAGTCTTCCAAGCCAGTTATACTCAAAGCTTCCTAGTCAGTTATGCTCAAAGGCTTCCTAGTTAGTTATGCTCAAAGTATTCCTAGTCAGTCATGCTCAATGTATTCCTAGTCAGTTCTACTCAACATGTTCCTAGTTAGTCATGCTCAAAGTATTACTAGTCAGTGATGTTCAAAGTCTTCCTAGTCTGTTTTGCTCAAAGTATTACTAATCAGAAATGCTCAAAGTCTTCAAAGTTAGTTATACTCAAAGCATTCCCAGTCAGTTATACTCAAAGCATTCCCAGTCAGTTATGCTCAAAATATTACTTGTCAGTTATGCTCAAAGTAGTCCTTGTCAGTTATACTCAAAGTAGTCCTTGTCAGTTATACTCAAAGTCTTCCTAGTCAGATGCTCAAAGTCTTGCTAGTCAGTTATGCTCAAAGTAGTACTAGTCAGTTATACTCAAAGTCTTCCTAGTCAGTTATGCTCAAAGTAGTCCTTGTCAGTTATACTCGAAGTCTTCGTAGTCAGATGCTCAAAGTCTTACTAGTCAGTTATGCTCAAAGTCTTCCTAGTCAGATGCTCAAAGTCTTCCAAGTAAGATGCTCAAAGTCTTCCTGGTAAGATGCTCAAAGTCTTCCTAGTCAGATGCTCAAAGTCTTGCTAGTCAGTTATGCTCAAAGTAGTACTAGTCAGTTATACTCAAAGTCTTCCTAGTCAGTTATGCTCAAAGTAGTCCTAGTCAGTTATACTCAAAGTCTTCGTAGTCAGATGCTCAAAGTCTTCCTAGTCAGTTATGCTCAAAGTGTTCCTAGTCAGATGCTCAAAGTATTCCTAGTAAGATGCTCAAAGTCTTCCTAGTCAAATACATGTATGCTCAAAGTGTTCCTTGGCGGTAAAGCTGAAAATCTTCCTAGTCAGTTATGTTCAAAGTATTACTAGTCAGTTATGCTCGAAGAAAACCTAGTCATTTATGACCATTTTTTTTGTCTAGTCAGTGAAGTTGAAAGTCTTCCTAGTCTGTTATGCACGAAGTACTCCTTGTTAGTTATGCTCAAAATATTCCTAGCCAGTTAAGATCAAAGTATTTCTAGTCAGTTATGTTTAAAGTATTCCTAGTTAGTTATGCTCAATGTCTTCATAGTTAGATATGCTCAAAGTATTCCTAGTCATTTATGCTCAAAGTCCTCCTAGTCAGTCATGCTCAAAGAATTACTAGTCAGTGATGTTCAAAGTATTCCTAGTCAGTCATGCTCAATGTATTCCTAGTCAGTTCTACTCAACATGTTCCTAGTTAGTCATGCTCAAAGTATTACTAGTCAGTGATGTTCAAAGTCTTCCTAGTCAGTTTTGCTCAAAGTATTACTAATCAGAAATGCTCAAAGTCTTCAAACTTAGTTATACTCAAAGCATTCCAAGTCAGTTATATTCAAAGCATTCCCAGTCAGTTATGCTCAAAGTATTACTTGTCAGTTATGCTCAAAGTAGTTCTTGTCAGTTATACTCAAAGTAGCCTTGTCAGTTATACTCAAAGTCTTCCTAGTCAGATGCTCAAAGTCTTACTAGTCAGTTATGCTCAAAGTAGTAATAGTCAGTTATACTCAAAGTCTTCCTAGTCAGTTATGCTCAAAGTAGTCCTAATCAGTTATACTCAAAGTATTCGTCGTCAGATGCTCAAAGTCTTCCTAGTCAGTTATGCTCAAAGTCTTCCTAGTCAGATGCTCAAAGTCTTCCTAGCTAGATGCTCAAAGTCTTCCTAGTCAAATACATGTATGCTCAAAGTATTCCTAGGCGGTGAAGCTGAAAGTCTTCCTAGTCAGTTATGTTCAAAGTATTACTAGTCAGTTATGCTCGAAGTCAACCTAGTCATTTATGACCATTTTTTTCTAGTCAGTGAAGTTGAAAGTCTTCCTAGTCTGTTATGCTCGAAGTACTCCTTGTTAGTTATGCTCAAAATATTCCTAGTCAGTTAAGATCAAAGTATTCCTAGTCAGTTATGTTTAAAGTATTCCTAGTTAGTTATGCTCAATGTCTTCCTAGTTAGATATGCTCAAAGTATTCCTAGTCATTTATGCTCAAAGTCTTCCTAGTCAGTCATGCTCAAAGCATTTCTAGTCAGTGATGTTCAAAGTCTTCCTAGTCAGTGATGCTCAAAGTAGTACTAGTCAGTTATGCTCAAAGTATTCCTAGTCAGTTATATTCAGTCTTACTAGTCAATTATACTGAAAGTATTGCCAGTCACTTATACTCAAAGTATTCCTAGTCAGTTATGTTCAAAGTATTACTAGTCAGGTAGACTCAAAAGTATTACTAGTCAGTGATGTTCAAAGTGTTCCTAGTCAGTTTTGCTCAAAGTATTACTAGTCAGTTATAGTTAGTTATACTCAGCGTATTCTTAGTCAGTTATACTTAAAGTCCTCCTAGTCAGTTTAGCTCAAAGTATTCTTAGTTAGTCATTCTCAAATTATACTTAGTCAGTTATGCTCAAAGTGTTACTAGTCAGTGATGTTCAAAGGCTTCCTAGTTAGTTATACTCAGCGTATTTCTAGTTAGTTATGCTCAATGTCTTCCTAGTCAATCATGCTCAAAGTATTACTAGTCAGTGATGTTCAAAGTTTTTTTAGTTAGTTATACTCAGTCTTCCTAGTCAGTGATGTTCAAAGTTTTCCTAGTTAGTTATGCTCAAAGTATTACTGGTCAGTTATGCTCAAAGTATTACTAGTCAGTTATGCTCAAAGTATTACTAGTTAGTGATGTTCAAAGTCTTCCTTGTTAGTTATACTCAGCGTATTCCTAGTTAGTTATGCTCAATGTCTTCCTAGTTAGTTATGCTCAAAGTATTCCTAGTTAGTTATGCTCAAAGACTTCCTAGTCAGTCATGCTCAAAGTCTAGTCAGTGATGTTCAAAATTTTCCTGGTCAGTTATGCTCAAAGTATTACTAGTCAGTTATGCTCAAAGTATTACTAGTCAGTTATGCTCCAAGTATTCCTAGTCAGTTATGCTCAAAGTATTACTAGTCAGTTATGCTCAACGTATCACTAGTCAGTGATGTTCAAAGTTTTCCTTGTCAGTTGTGCTCAAAGGATTACTAGTCAGTTATGCTCAAAGTATTACTAGTCAGTGACGTTCAAAGTTTTCCTAGTTAGTTATGCTCAAAGTCTTCCTAGTCAGTGATGTTCAAAGTCTTCCTAGTTAGTTATACTCAGCGTATTCCTAGTTAGTTATGCTAAAAGTCTTCCTAGTCAGTGATGTTTAAAGTTTTCCTAGTCAGTTATGCTCAACGTATTACTAGTCAGTGATGTTCAAAGTTTTCCTAGTCAGTTATGCTCAAAGTCATCATCGTTAATTTTGCTAAAAGTCTTCCAAGTTAGTTATGCTCAAAGTCTTCCAAGTCATTTATACTCAAAGTCTTCCTAGTCAGTGATGTTCAAAGTTTTCCTAGTCAGTTATGCTCAAATTATTACAAGTTAGTTATACTCAAAGTCTTCCTAGTCAGTCATGTTCAAAGTATTATTAGTCAGTGATGTTCAAAGTTTTCCTAGTCAGTGATGCTCAAAGTCTTCCTAGTCAGTTATGCTCAAAGTATTCCTAGTCAGTTATGCACATAGTATTCCTAGTTAGTTATACTCAAAGTATTCCTAGTCAGTCATGCTCAATGTATAACTAGTCAGTGATGTTCAAAGTATTCCTAGTCAGTGATGCTCAAAGTCTTTCTAGTCAATTATGCTTAAAGTATTCCTAGTCAGTTATGCACAAAGTGTTCCTAGTTAGTTACACTCAAAGTCCTACTAATAAGTCATGCTCAAAGTATTACTAGTCAGTGCTGTTCAAAGTTTTCCTAGTCAGTTATGCTCAAAGTATAACTAGTCTGTTACGCTCAAAGTCTTCCTAGTCAGATATACTCAGCGTATTCCTATTCAGTTATACTCAGCGTATTCCTAGTTAGTCATGCTCAAAGTCGTCCTAGTCAGTGATGTTCAAAGTCTTTCTAGTTAGTTTTACTCAGCGTATTCCCAGTCAGTAATACTCAAAGTGTTCCTAGTCAGTTATGTTCAAAGTGTTCCTAGTCAGGATTGTTCAAAGTATTCTTAGTCAGTTATGCTCAGCGTATTCCTAGTTAGTTATGCTCAAAGTCTTCATAGTCAGTCATGCTCAAAGTATTCCTAGTCAGTTATGCTCAACGTATAACTTGTCAGTTATGCTCAAAGTCTTCCTAGTCAGTTGTGCTTAAAGTCTTCTGCGTTAGTTTTGCTAGAAGTATTCTTAGTTAGTTTTGCTCAAAGTCTTCCAAGTCATTTATACACAAAGTCGTCCAAGTCAGTTATACTCAAAGGCTTCCTAGTAAGTTATGCTGAATGTATTCCTAGTCAGTCATGCTCAATGCATTCCTAGTTATTTCAACTCAACATATTCCTAGTTAGTCATGCTCAAAGTATTATGAGTCAGTGATGTTCAAAGTCTTCCTAGTCAGTTTTGCACAAAGTATTACTAATCAGAAATGCTCAAAGTCTTCAAAGTTAGTTATACTCAAAATATACCCAGTCAGTTATACTCAAAGTATTCCTAGTGAGTTATGCTCAAAGTATTACTTGTCAGTCATCCTCAAAGTCTTACTAGTTAGTTATGCCCAAAGTAATCCTAGTCAGTTATACTGAAAGTCTTCCTAGTCAGATGTTCAAAGCCTTCCTAGTAAGTTACATGTATGCACAAAGTATTCCTAGGCGGTAAAGCTAAAAGTCTTCCAAGTCAGTTATGCTCAAAGTATTACAAGTCAGTTATGCTCGAAATCAACCTAGTCATTAAAGACCTTTTTTTTTTCTTTCTAGTCAGTGAAGCTGAAAGTCTTCCTAGTCAGCTATGCTCAAAGTACTCCTTGTTAGTTATGCTCAAAATATTTCTAGTCAGTTATGTTCAAAGTCTTCCTAGTCAGTTGAGATCAAAGTCTTCCTAGTCAGTTATGCTAAAAGTATTACCAGTTAGTTATACTTAAAGTATTCCTTGTCAGTTATGCTCAAAATATTACTAGTCGGTTATGCTCAAAGTATTCCTAGTCTGTGATGTTCAAAGTTTTCCTAGGCAGTTATGCTCAAAGTATTCCTAGTCAGTAATGCTCAAAGTATTCCTAGTTTGTTATACTCAAAGTCTTTCTAGTCAGTCATGCTCAAAGTATTACTAGTCAGTGATGTTCAAAGTTTTCATAGTCAGTCATGCTCAAAGTCTTCTTAGTCAATTATGCTCAAAGTATTCCTAGTCAGTTATGCACAAAGTATTCCTAGTTAGTTAAACTCAAGTCTTCCTAGTCAGTCATGCTCAAAGTATTACTAGTCAGTGATGTTCAAAGTATTCCTAGTCAGTGATGCTCAAAGTCTTCCTAGTCAGTTATGCCTAAAGTATTCCTAATCAGTTATGCACAAAGTATTCAAAGTTAGTTATACTCAAAGTCTTCCCAGTTAGTTATTCTCAAAGAATTCATAATCAGTCATGTTCAAAGTCTTCCTAGTAAGTCATGCTCAAAGTCTTCCTAATCAGTGATGTTCAAAGTGTTCCTAGTCAGTTAAGCTCAAAGTATTCTTAGTTAGTCATTCTCAAAGTATACTTAGTCAGTTATGCTCAAAGTGTTACTAGTCAGTGATGTTCAAAGTGTTCCTAGTCAGTTATACTCAAAGTGTTCCTAGTCAGTTATACTCAAAGTATTCCTAGTCAATCATGCTCAAAGTATTCCTTGTCAGTTATGCTCCAAGTCCACCTAGTCAGTAAAGACAAAATTCTTCCTAGTCAGTAATGCTCGAAGTATTCCTAGTTAATTATGCTTAAAGTATTCCTAATAAGTTATGTTCAAAGTATTACTTGTCAGTTATGCTCAAAGTCTTCCTAGTCAGTTATGTTCAGAGTATTACTAGTCAGTTATGCTCAAAGTCTTCCGGGTCAGTTATGTTCAAAGTATTACTAGTCCGTTATTCTCAAAATATTACTAGCCCGTTATGTTCAAAGTATTACTAATCTGTTATTTTCAAAGTATTACTAGTATGTTATGCTCAAAGTCTTCCTAGTCAGTTATGTTCAAAGTAGTACTAGCCTGTTATTCTAAAAGTATTGCTAGAAATTATGCTCAAAGTATTCCTAGTCAGTCATCCTCAAAGTATTACTAGTGTGTTATTCTCAAAGTATGACTGGTCAGTTATTCTCAAAGTATTATTAATCAGTTATGTTCAAAGTGTTCTTAGTCAGTTATGCTTAAAGTATAGCCATTTTGCTATTCTCAAATTATTACTAGTAATTATGATCAAAGTATTTCTTGTCAGTTCTGCTCAAAGTGTTTCTAGTCAGTTATGCTTAAAGTATAGCTAGTCTGTTATTCTCAAATTATTACTAGTAATTATGCTCAAAGTATTCCTTGTCAGTTATGCTCAAAGTATTACTAGTCTGTTATTCTAAAAGTATTACTAGTCAGTTATGTTCAAAGTATTACTAGTTATTTATTCTCAAATTATTACTAGTCTTTTATTCTAAAAGTATTACTAGTCAGTTATTCTCAAAGTATTACTAGTCAGTTATGTTCAAAGATTTACTAGTCAGTTATTCTCAAAGTATTACTAGTCAGTTATTCTCAAAGGATTACCAGTCAGTTATCCTCAAAGTATTACTGGTTTGTTATGCTCAAATTAATCCTAGTTAATTATTCTCAAAGTTTTCCTAGTCAGTTATGCTCAAAGTATTCTTAGTCAGTTATACTCAAAGTATTACTAGTCTGTTATGCTCAAAGTATTCCCAGTCAGTTATACTCAAAGTCTTCCTAGTCATTTATGCTCAAAGTATTGCCAGTCAGTTATACTCAAAGTATTCCTTGACAGTTATGCTCAAAGTATTACTAGCCAGTTATACTCAAAGTCTTCCTAGTAAGTCATGCTCAAATTCTTCCTAATCAGTGATGTTTAGAGTGTTCCTAGTCAGTTATTCTCAAAGTATTCCTAGTCAGTAATGCTCATAGTATTCCTAGTTAGTTATTCTCAAAGTATTCCTAGTCAGTCATGCTCAAAGTATTCCTAGTCAGTTATGCTCAAAGTATTAGAAGTCGGATATTCTCAAATTATTACTAGTCAGTTATGCTCAAAGTATTACTAATCAGTTATGCTCTTAGTCCATCTAGTCAGTAATGACAAAATTATTCCTAGTCAGTGAATCTGAAAGTCGTCCTAGTCTGTAATGCTCGAAGTATTCCAAGTTAATTATACTTAAAGTATTTCTAGTCAGTTATGTTCAAAGTATTACTAGTCAGTTATGCTCAAAGTCTTCCTAGTCAGTTATGTTAAAAGTATTACTAGTATGTTATTATCAAAGTATTACTAGTCAGTTATTCTCAAAGTATTACTAGTCTGTTATTGTAAAAGTGTTACGAGTCAGTTATTCTCAAAGTACTACTAGTGGGTTATTCTCAAAGTATTATTAGTCAGTTATCCTCAAACTATTACTAGTAAGTTATGCTCAAAGTATTCCTTGTCAGTTATTCTCAAAGTATTACTAGTCTGTTATTCTCAAAGTATTACTAGTCAGTTATGTTCCAAGTATTACTAGTCTGTTATTCTCAAAGTATTCCTAGTCAGTCATCCTCAAAGTATTACTAGTGTGTTATTCTCAAAGTATGACTAGTCAGTTAATCTCAAAGTATTACTAGTTAGTTATGTTCAAAGTGTTCCTAGTCAGTTATGCTTAAAGTATAGCTAGTCTGTTATTCTCAAATTATTACTAGTAATTATGCTCAAAGTATTCCTAGTCAGTTATACTCAAAGTGTTCCTAGTCAGTTATACTTAAAGTATAGCAAGTCTGTTATTCTCAAATTATTTCTAGTAATTATGCTCAAAGTATTCCTTGTCAGTTATGCTCAAAGTATTACTAGTATGTTATTCTAAAAGTATTACTAGTCAGTTATGTTCAAAGTATTACTAGTTATTTATTCTCAAAGTATTACTGGTCTTTTATTCTAAAAGTATTATTAGTCAGTTATTCTCAAAGTATTACTAGTTAGTTATGTTCAAAGTTTTACTAGTCTGTTATTCTCAAAGTATTACTAGTCAGTTATTTTCAATGTATTACTAGTCAGTTATGCTCAAAATATTACCAATAAGTTATGCTCAAATAATTCCTAGTTAGTTATTCTCAAAGTATTCCTAGTCAGTTATGCTCAAAATATTCTTAGTCAGTTATGCTCAAAGTATTACTTGTCTGTCAGCTCAAATTATTCCCAGTCAGTTATACTTAAAGTCTTCCTAGTCAGTTATGTTCAAAGTATTTCCAGTCAGTTATACTCAAAGTATTCCTTGTCAGTTATGCTCAAAGTATTACTAGCCAGTTATACTCAAAGTCTTCCTAGTAAGTCATGCTCAAAGTCTTCCTAATCAGTGATGTTTAGAGTGTTCCTAGTCAGTTACTCTCACAGTATTCCTAGTCAGTAATGCTCAAAGTATTCCTAAGTAGCTATTATTAAAGTTTTATAGTCAGTCATGCTCAAAGTATTCCTAGTCAGTTATGCTCAAAGTATTACTAGTCAGATATCCTCAAATTATTTCTAGTCAGTTATGCTCAAAATAAAACTAATCAGTTATGCTCTTAGTCCATCTAGTCAGTAATGACAAAATTATTCCTAGTCAGTGAAGCTGAAAGTCGTCCTAGTCTGTAATGCTCGAAGTATTCCAAGTTAATTATGCTTAAAGTATTTCTAGTCAGTTATGTTCCAAGTATTACTAGTCAGTTATGCTCAAAGTCTTCCCAGTCAGTTATGTTTAAAGTATTACTAGTCTGTTATTATCAAAGTATTACTAGTCAGTTATTCTGAAAGTATTACTAGTTTATTATTCTAAAAGTGTTACGAGTCAGTTATTATCAAAGTATTACTGGTAAGTTATGCTTAAAGTATTCCTAGTCAGTTATTCTCAAAGTATTACTTGTCTGTTATTCTCAAAGTATTACTAGTCAGTTATTCTCAAAGTCTTACTTGTCTGTTATTCTCAAAGTATTACTAGTCAGTTATGTTCAAAGTGTTATTAGTCTGTTGTTCTCAAAGTATTACTACTATGTTATGGTCCAAGTCTTCCTAGTGAGTTATGTTCAAAGTATTACTAGTCTGTTATTCTCAAAGTATTACTAGTCAGTTATTCTCAAATTATTACTAGTAAGTTATGCTCAAAGTATTCCTTGTCAGTTATTCTCAAAGTATTACTAGTCTGTTATTATCAAAGTATTACTAGTCAGTTATGTTCCAAGTATCACTAGTCTGTTATTCTCAAAGTATTACTAGTCTGTTATGCTCAAAGTCTTCCTAGTCAGTTTTTCTCAAAGTATTACTAGTCAGTTATTCTCAAAGTATTACTAGTATGTTAGCTCAAAGTCTTCTTATTCAGTTATGTTCAAAGTATTACTAGTCTGTTATTATCAAAGTATTACTAGTCAGTTATGTTCAAAGTATTACTAGTCTGTTATTCTAAAAGAATTACTAGTCTGTTATGCTCAAATCCTCCTAGTCATTTATGTTCGAAGTATTACTAGTCTAGTATTCTCAAAGTATAACTAGTCAGTTATTCTAAAAGTATTACTAGTCAGTTGTGTTCAAAGTATTACTAGTTAGCTATTCTCAAAGTATTACTAGTCTGTTATGCTCAAAGCCTCCTAGTCATTTATGTTTGAAGTATTACTAGTCTAGTATTCTCAAAGTATTACTAGTCAGTTATTCTCGAAGTATTACTAGTCTGTTATTCTCGAAGTATTTCTAGTCAGTTATTCTCAAAGTATTACTAGTCAGTTATGTTGAACGTATTACTAGTAAGTTATTCTCAAAGTATTACTAGTCATTTATGCTCAAAGTATTACTAGTTAGTTATTCTCAAAGTATTTCTAGTTAGTTATTCTCAAAGTCTTCCTAGTCAGTTCTGTTCTAAGTATTACTAATTAGTTATGCTCAAAGTCCACCTAGTCGGTAATGAACAAATTCTTCCTAGTCAGTGAAGCTGAAAGTCTACGTAGTCTGTAATGCTCGAAGTATTCCTAGTTAGTTATGCTCAAAGTCTCCCTAGTCAGTTATGTTCAAAGTTTTACTAGTCAGTTATGCTCGAGAGTCTTCTTAGTAAGTCTTATATCACCAAGAATGTATGACTGGAGTGAAAACCTTTATTTACAGAAGGTGGCCCAGTTGATTGATAAAAACTACTATATTTTACATCGATTGTGAAATAAGTTAATTACAACTTAGAAAAATTATGCAAAGCATAAAGTGGATAAGCATGTAGTGGATTAAATATTTTGCTCATGGACATCTCTCCGGTCCTGGGTTCGATGCTCAACAACTGGAACATGCTGAATCATGCATACTAATCGTATAAAGTCTTGCACAGTTACACTACACATGGTCGCCCATGGTGGGAGATTGAACCCATGACCCACCGATACTCTACTACCGTCAATATAATTGGTGGATTTGCCTGGATCATGGGTTTGTTTAAACATATCTTATTGCAACTTAAACATATATAAGGTGTGAACCTTCTATCTAACTATATGATTATACAAGGGTAAGATAGCAAACACGAAAACCACTTCGTAACATATAATAATTCTGTTGTATGTTTGTTCATAGAATCATACAATTCAGTGTGTTTAGTTTACACTTTCTTTGGTTTCAGTTTACAATGTCCACTCTTGGTCAGCATAGGATATAAGTCGGACACTAAACAACCAGTCTCTCCCAGTGGACAAGGATTGCTCCTTGAGATACGTGGGCTGGACATTCTATTCCTGGACACAAGAAATATACAGGTATGGTGGCGTCCAGATCAGGTGACAAGAATGAGCAAATATAGGTGAAATGAATATCAAAGGCTTGAAAGTCTTCCGAAATATAAAAGTTTGCAAATTTACTTTAATTAAATGCGCATGTAAATATTACACAAACCATTTCTAGTGTCCTATTATTGAATGTTTTTAAAACAAAGAGACAAAAAACTTTCGAAGAGGTAAAGTAAACGTAGTTGGAAAAGGCTGAAGTCTCACAGTCAGAGTTTGCTATATAATCTATATAATTTGGCTGTGTTACTATAACTTTGATTTTACACATACATTTTTTTTAAAAGTGGTTTCTTTCCAGAAAAAAAATGTATTCCTACCTAAAAATGGACATAAACTAACATGTTGAGCAGCTTGTTTTCTTTTAATGCAGTGGAATCTGTCACTTCAGTTTTTATCAAAACGCAGTTCATGCTTCCAAAACTCATCCGCCTCCTCAAGTCAAATACAACTCATTTCATGTAAATCCAGCTTAGTCGTATCTCTGTATATTGTAGCCGATACATCGTTTTTCACATCTCAAATACAGCTCAGTTCATGTAGATCCGGCGTAGTCGTATCTCGGTATATTGAAGCCGATACATTGTTTTTCACATCTCAAATACAATTCAGTTCATGTAAATCCAGCGGAGTCGTATCTCTGTATATTGTAGCCGATACATTGCTTTTCACATCACAAACAATCATATTAATCTCTTTAAACCACTTTGAAAATATGCCAAACCGAATACCACAGTACTTTTTGGGGCGTTTAAATAACGTAAGCGTTGCTCAAAGAGGCATAACTGTTAGTGAGACGTTAGTTCCACCTAAAATCAGCATTTTCGGAAGTTTAAAGGGACAGTAGCTTTGTTGAAATCGAATTTTACTTGTGTGCGCGCATCGAATTGATCGTCACACATATAAACGAATAATGATATACAATTGTTAATCACCCAGTATTGTAATCACTTATCTGAAACTTCATATTTAGGTAATTATCAACATTTGCTTATAAAACTAGTGAAATAATTATATCACTTTTGAAAATACTACCGTATCAAAAATGGTTGAAAAAATACATTTCTATATTTGTTTGGAATTGTCTCCATTATATACCTACACAATCTGATTGACAAATATTTGTGACACTCATTTGTCATACAAGATCACGAATATGTGAAATATGATGCATACATGATGCCCTGCAAGTATTTAGAGGAGTTATGTCCCTTTACAAACTGGAAATGAAACTATGGGTCGACACATACATTGTATACTTGTATAAGTTTTCTTATTTCATATACGCATCATGCAGATTTATAATTTTTCATAGAAAGGGTTGGCTGAAAACTGATGAAAACTGCCAAAAAGGTAATTTTAATGTAAAGCTTAGCGAATAATTTGAAATTTTAAATACATCATGGGTAGACACTGTACTTGGTTAGCCTCGTCTATTAAAGGAGGTATATTGGCAAATTACACATGCACACTGAAAATGGACATTTCCTCTATATGTTATGCACATAAAATAGTGTCTATGTATTAATACCTTAATTAATTTAAGAGTTATTAAATTAACAACAATCAAAATATTGACTATACTCTATGAATTGATAGATTTATATAGCATGTGAGTAGTCATGAATCAGAACCGTTTCCTACTTATATAAACCTATCAGTTCATGTATGTAATTGTCCCTCTAGTCCAGACGTGTTGCATGTGAAACCATAGTATATAAGTCATGGTTGACACAAAATCTATTGGTTTGGTAGATGCCTTAATACTTTAAAAAGGGCTAAAAAATACAAATTATCACAAGTAAGTAACTGTAAGAGTACAATTTCTTCATTTCTTTAAATCTAGACATAAAATGTTACCAACCAATATAATGATCAAGCCTGTACTTTTGGTACTAAAAATACAAAAAATCCGTTGGTTTGACAATAGATCCTTATAATACAAAGGGTCTTATTATGGTAAATGTTTGATAGGTAAAGGGGCATAACTAAGGGAAATCTTTTATTGGCAAAGGGGCATAACTATTCTAAATGATTGACAGGCAAAGGGGCATAACTCTTGTAAATGCTTGACAAGCAAATGGGCATAACTCTGATAAATTATTGAAAGGCAAAAGGCCATTACTCTGGTAAATAATTGAAAAGTAAAAGGGCATAACTCTGGTAATAAATTGAAAGGAAACAGGGCATTATTAACTATAAGTCACAATATTTCACCTGAAATAGGTTTATTTCCCTTTGACCATTATTAACTATAATTCACAATATTTCAACTGAACTTCAGTTATTTTCCTTTGGCCATTATTGACTATATGTCATAATATTTCACCGGACCTAGAGTTACTTCCATTTGACCATTATTAACTATAAGTCACAATATTTAAAATGAACTAGAGTTGTTGTCCGTTGACCATTGACATTTTACACAGAGTTACAACAAAATATCAGAATATGTTGCATTCAAACACATTCTTCTTACAGAGATTTTTCCTGACTTACCGCCTTTAAAAAAGGAATATCTGAAACTTGGATAAACATCATCCCTGCATTTTAAAATGAGTGTGATCTACAACGTTTTATCAAAACAGAAGTAATGTTTATAGTCTGGGGATGGACTTCAAAACAATAGTTCTAGACATCTTGTTTTATTTGACAATTCAACAATACAATTTATTTACTTTTACAAGGCTTCCTTGCTTTTCATTTTTAGGATATCGATGTCCAGAAAGTTAGGCACGTAAAGAAGACCCAACAAGGCCTAAAAGAACGTGTTAGCCGCACGAGAGCAGCTGTGGATAAATACCGTGTAATCTTTACTAGACTCATCCTAGTGTTGTGACTTTTGAACGTGAGGTGTGAAGTTCAAATTGATACATAAATCCCTTATGGAATGAATCACTGGTGTATATTCGAGACGAAAAACTACAGGAAGTGACCTTCAACCTTTCCTTCAGTCATACTGATACACCACTTTATTGTGACATTTATCATGTACTGTGACCTTAAACTCTTGACCATGAACCCTTGATTTTGATCTTTAAGACTCGATCCTACCACTGAAATTCGCCCCTATATACACCAGAAGTTACATGTACAACGCTCAACCTAATACAATGCATCACTGTTTGGCATAATCAACTACCCTTGATATTATTGCACTCGGTTTATTCATCATAGTTCAAATCAACAAATGGCATTCGTTCGGCTTTTCAAAAGTATACAACTCATACAACACCTGTCATAAACTACCTGGTCAACTATCACCATATATATTTCTGACCATAACAAGACCGCGGCGTGGTCTAGTGGTAGAACGTCCGCCTCGCATGCGGAAGGTCGTGGGTTCAATCCCCGGCCGGGTCATACCAAAGACTTTAAAAAGGTACTAGAAGCTTCCTCGCTTGACGCTCAGCATTTAGAGGAGAGTTCTAGGTCTGGTCGGCCCGGTGTCAGTATAATGTGACTGGGTGGGGTATCATACCACGTGTCTGCGGCATGATACTCCAGTGTGACAGCGTTTAGAATACTGTCTCAAGTAGGCACCGTCGCGATATGACTGAAAAATTGTTGAAAGCGACGCTAAACACCATACAACACCTGTTTTAAACTACATGGTTTAACTATTACCATTTATATTTCTGACCATTACAATCTCTTTCGTCTGCCTCAACTGTCTCTGTGTATCTTTCACTCTTTCATTATATAAAATACTACTTCTTGTCATAATTTACCTCTGCCTAAATTATAAAGTAAATCATAATACATGCCTCTGCACAATAACATTCTGTTTACTTGCTCTACCTCTAAAACATGCTGCTATCTTAGGACATCCATTGAAAATCCTGGACATGGTATTTTTCCTAAGAATTATCTTTTGTGAAAAGGAAAGGAAACATTCCACATTCTATGACACCATGTCACGAGTCTTCATATGGAATTTTTATATATTGGTATTCCCATATAATGGAAGACAAAGGACACTCTGAAATATTGATTAAAATTGATATCTTACTGTAGTTTAATCTATGTACATAGTGCAGAGACATGGTACATGGAAATTAAGCCACTGGTTAATGAATGTTTAAGAATTCATTAATAATTTTGTCAATGATAATGCTCATATTGTTATTTATGAATTACCATTACATGCACATTCAAAAACTTTATCGCTTACATGAATTACCGTTACATGCACATTCAAAAACTTTATCGCTTACATGAATTACCGTTACATGCACATTCAAAAACTTAATCACTTACATGAATTACCGTTACATGCACATTCAAAATCTTTATCGCTGACATGAATTACCATTACATGCACATTCAAAAACTTCATCGTGTACATGAATTACCATTACATGCACATTTTAAAACTACATCGCTTACATGAATTACCATTACTTGTACAATTTAAAACTACATCGCTTACATGAATTACCATTACATCCACATTCAAAAACTTTATCGCTTACATGAATCACCATTACATGCACATTCAAAAACTTAATCGCTTACATGAATTACCATCACATGCACATTTTAAAACTACAACTCTTACATGAATTGTCATTACATGCGCATATTAAAACTACAACACTTACATGAATTACCATTACATGCACAATCACAAACTACATTGCTTACATGAATAACCATTTTATGCACATTTTAAAACTACAATACTTACATGAATTACCGTTACATGCGCATATTAAAACTACAACACTTACATGAATAACCATTGCATGCGCAATCAAAAACTACATCGCTTACATGAATTACCATTACATGCACATTTTAAAACTACAACACTTACATGAATTACCATTACATGCACATTTTAAAACTACATCGCTTACATGAATTACCATTACTTGTACATTTTAAAACTACATCGCTTACATGAATTACCATTACATCCACATTCAAAAACTTTATCGCTTACATGAATCACCATTACATGCACATTCAAAAACTTAATCGCTTACATGAATTACCATCACATGCACATTTTAAAACTACAACTCTTACATGAATTGTCATTACATGCACATATTAAAACTACAACACTTACATGAATTACCATTACATGCACAATCACAAACTACATTGCTTACATGAATTACCATTTTATGCACATTTTAAAACTACAATACTTACATGAATTACCATTACATGCGCATATTAAAACTACAACACTTACATGAATAACCATTACATGCGCAATCAAAAACTACATCGCTTACATGAATTACCATTACATGCACATTTTAAAACTACAACACTTACATGAATTACCATTACATGTACATTCAAATATTTTATCGCTTACATGAATAACCATCACATGCATATTCAAAAACTTTATCGCTCACATGAATTTCAGAGCCACATAATCAAACTACAGTAGATTTTCGTTTGCTCGAAATACGTATAGCTAAAACACGATATATAGCTCGAACCACTTACCTGATTCCGGCCGTATTCCTATTTCAGTGTATATACATGTGCATGTATGGTGTGATGTTGAACAATACTTGGTTCGAACAACCTTTAACTTTAACTATTTTGTCCAATCCTGTCTGGTTCGAGCGATCGAAGTTCTACTGTAGTTGATAATGAGGCTCTGAAATTCATCCAGCTTTTGATTATTATTTCAGGTGATTTTAACATGAACTGAAAGATAAAAATGTTAACATCTAACCAAAGTTTTTTAACCTGACAATTCTTGGTCAGTAAACAAAGACTTTCATTTGTAAATAAACTATGTTAACTTAAATAGACGTTACTTTCCAAGCAGTACATTTAGTATTTTGAGTATGTTTGGGGGTATATATTATGGTTACACGGTTCATTTACTAAATGTGTTAATGCAACATCTGTAGGTGTCGCCACTTTTCTGTACGATATGTGTTAATGCAACATCTGTAGATGTTAACACTTTTCTGTACGATATGTGTTAATGCAACATCTGTAGATGTTAACACTTTTCTGTACGACATGTATTAATGCAACATCTGTAGGTGTCGCCACTTTTCTGTACGATATGTGTTAATGCAACATCTGTAGATGTTAACACTTTTCTGTACGAAATGTGTTAATGCAACATCTGTGGGTGTCACCACCTTTCCTGTACGAAATGTATTAATGCAATATATGTAGGTGTCACCGATTTTCTATACGAAATGTGTTAATGCAATATATGTAGTGTCACCACTTTTCTCTACGAAAGCCCGTGTGGTTCCGGCAAAGAATAGAATCACTGTCGATCTCTGCAGAGGGGTAGGAATCCTCCGAATGGGTGTCATGTTCATTTTTTCATTTTTTATCATGTTCACTATTGTGGTTAAAGTATCAACACCTGTGTGGTTCCTTGGAGCCATGAGTGATGGCAAGAATAGGACCACTGTGGCTCATGCATGTCGTAAGAAGCGACACTTTGAGTATTACGATATAATTTGCTGAAACTATGCAGTTCTGAAGGTATCAAAGTTCTATGTTCATTCTGCATATTCATTTGTTGGTGTATTTTTTTTAAATCTGTATGTTAATTTGTTGTTTTTGTACATGTAGAGTGAACCTGGAATCTTCCTTCCTGTTGGTGTTGAATAACCTATAATGTGTTGGTACGCCGTAAAACCCTATTCATTCATTGTATATTTATTGTCATGTTCATTATAGTGATTAAATAACCAACTATGTATTCCAGGGTGCTAAATGTGGGATAACAATGAATAAGAACACCGTATATCATGCATATTTCAAGAGCTGACAAATTGTGTGTTTGGTTGGAATTTGCTGAAACTCTGCAGTTCTCCAGGTATCAAACTTTGGGTCCAAAAGCATATTTATTTGTTGATATTTTTTTGTGTTTTTTTTTTTCAATTTGTATGTAAATCTCTTGTTTTTGTACATGAGTAGTGAACCTGAACTGTCATTCTTCTTAGAGTCATATAACACATAATGCGCTGGTACCTTGTAAAACCCAGATTCATTCATTTATTTTACACTTCAGTGTATTGTTGTTTTTTAGATCATGTTTTATTTTATCAAATTGTTGCATCTTTAATAAAATCATGTGACCTTGCTTGACATAATTCAAAATTGTTAAAAAAAATAAAAAAAAAGCTTTATTTTGGTTCAGAAATTTTCAAAGAAAATATCTACTTTAATATTGAAGAATGTTTCAGTTGTGCTAACAATCTACTAGAAATTAATTTAAAATAGAGATTATACTTGTTTAGTTTTTGGAAGAACCTTTGTTATCCACCCTGTACAACCGGTAATGAGTAACAATTAATGTGGTACCACCATCTGCAATCATTCATGTGAGATATGTAGACTATACTAAGGGAACTCAATATATGATTCACGGATTTCTGATGATGTGACTTATGGTAAGGAATATTCTGTATTCCTTGTAAAAGTTTTGACTGTAACACATCAGAAGAAGCAGCAGCTATGCCATATGCAACAGATTACCAATAAATTCTATTTTGGGCGGGAATCTCCATGTCCGATCAATCCTAAGATTACTTGTCTCTCACCACTGAGGTTGGGTGGACAATGGTTCTACTCTCTTGAGGTCTTGTTCCACCATTGAAACAGGTACCATAAGTAGCATGGTGTTAAATCCCACTCAGAATTTACCTCGGACATCTGTTTGATGGAGAGTTGATGATAAAACAAACTAAAACTGTCACCAAAATGTCACTTAAAAGTGATAAATGCCCCAGAAGCAGTCTGTGAATGAAAATACATGTATGTTACTATATTGCGACTATTTTTGGGTTAATAAAAAACTTGACCTTTACCTATGAGGTACAGATCTTAGTGCAACATATCATGATGTGATGATTTGTTTGTGTAGTTATTTCGCAATGAATTAAAACATTAAATTGAATACCAATTACACTTTCTGTATATACAAAATATGTATACATATCTTTCAATTAAATGAAAATACAGCGATAGTCCTGGGTAGAGCGTCCAACTTGCATGAGAAAGGTTATGGGTTTGATCCTCGGTTGGGTCATACAAAAGTCTGGTCAACCCAGTGTCAGTATAATGTGACTTGGTGGGTATCATACCATATGTCTGCTGCATGATACTCCAGGGTGGCAGCACTTAGAATACTGTTTCAGGTAGACACCATCGTGATATAACTGAACAATTGTTGAAAGCGACGCTAAACACTATGCAACAACATATGTTTTATGTCTTAGTGCCATTGAGCTGCAGTCCTAAATATTTCACTCAGCACACCATGTCATGGGTCTGATCTAGGTTTGTTACTCAGCTCAGTCCAAATACTTCATGTGAGAGTTACCTGTTACTTGTCAAACCTCCATTAATAAAACTGGATCCAATATATAACTTGTTTGAAATAGTGTTGAACCACAACCTAAATTCATATATTATAAAGTGGAAAAAATTAAGATGACCAAGTGAACTGTTGCATTGTTATCTGCTGCTTTTAAGATGATGTAAACCAAATGGCTGGCAAATACTGGATTACTTCTGGTTGGAAGTATCAATCTATGTATACAAGTGCTCCAATGTGACTTCCATTGTGAACATGGTGATGACAGAGGTGAACATGACTTTGTATTTCTCGCTTGTCCAGCGGTGTCTGCTTCTATGTGAGAATTCTTAAAAGCTTGGTATGTTCATATTGTTTAGCTTTGTGTATGACTTGATATTGTTCTCATTTGAGTTGATTGTATGTCATATTTTCCCTGTACCCTGTAAAACCCAGATTCATTCATTTATTTTACACTTCAGTGTATTGTTGTTTTTTAGATCATGTTTTATTTTATCAAATTGTTGCATCTTTAATAAAATCATGTGACCTTGCTTGACATAATTCAAAATTGTTAAAAAAAAACAAAAAAAAGCTTTATTTTGGTTCAGAAATTTTCAAAGAAAATATCTACTTTAATATTGAAGAATGTTTAAGTTGTGCTAACAATCTACTAGAAATTAATTTAAAATAGAGATTATACTTGTTTAGTTTTTGGAAGAACCTTTGTTATCCACCCTGTACAACCGGTAATGAGTAACAATTAATGTGGTACCACCATCTGCAATCATTCATGTGAGATATGTAGACTATACTAAGGGAACTCAATATATGATTCACGGATTTCTGATGATGTGACTTATGGTAAGGAATATTCTGTATTCCTTGTAAAAGTTTTGACTGTAACACATCAGAAGAAGCAGCAGCTATGCCATATGCAACAGATTACCAATAAATTCTATTTTGGGCGGGAATCTCCATGTCCGATCAATCCTAAGATTACTTGTCTCTCACCACTGAGGTTGGGTGGACCAATGGTTCTACTCTCTTGAGGTCTTGTTCCACCATTGAAACAGGTACCATAAGTAGCATGGTGTTAAATCCCGCTCAGAATTTACCTCGGACATCTGTTTGATGGAGAGTTGATGATAAAACAAACTAAAACTGTCACCAAAATGTCACTTATAAGTGATAAATGCCCCAGAAGCAGTCTGTGAATGAAAATACATGTATGTTACTATATTGCGACTATTTTTGGGTTAATAAAAAACTTGACCTTTACCTATGAGGTACAGATCTTAGTGCAACATATCATGATGTGATGATTTGTTTGTGTAGTTATTTCGCAATGAATTAAAACATTAAATTGAATACCAATTACACTTTCTGTATATACAAAATATGTATACATATCTTTCAATTAAATGAAAATACAGCGATAGTCCTGGGTAGAGCGTCCAACTTGCATGAGAAAGGTTATGGGTTTGATCCTCGGTTGGGTCATACAAAAGTCTGGTCAACCCAGTGTCAGTATAATGTGACTTGGTGGGTATCATACCATATGTCTGCTGCATGATACTCCAGGGTGGCAGCACTTAGAATACTGTTTCAGGTAGACACCATCGTGATATAACTGAACAATTGTTGAAAGCGACGCTAAACACTATGCAACAACATATGTTTTATGTCTTAGTGCCATTGAGCTGCAGTCCTAAATATTTCACTCAGCACACCATGTCATGGGTCTGATCTAGGTTTGTTACTCAGCTCAGTCCAAATACTTCATGTGAGAGTTACCTGTTACTTGTCAAACCTCCATTAATAAAACTGGATCCAATATATAACTTGTTTGAAATAGTGTTGAACCACAACCTAAATTCATATATTATAAAGTGGAAAAAATTAAGATGACCAAGTGAACTGTTGCATTGTTATCTGCTGCTTTTAAGATGATGTAAACCAAATGGCTGGCAAATACTGGATTACTTCTGGTTGGAAGTATCAATCTATGTATACAAGTGCTCCAATGTGACTTCCATTGTGAACATGGTGATGACAGAGGTGAACATGACTTTGTATTTCTCGCTTGTCCAGCGGTGTCTGCTTCTATGTGAGAATTCTTAAAAGCTTGGTATGTTCATATTGTTTAGCTTTGTGTATGACTTGATATTGTTCTCATTTGAGTTGATTGTATGTCATATTTTCTCCTCACAAGCCACAGTATTTTTCTCATTCTTAAGTATTGAGTAATTTTGTATATTGTATGGAATACATATATTATAATAATAATATATATATAGATAAATTCAATAAATAGTCTGTCTGATGCCTGATATGTTATCTGTGAACAAGAAATGTTGATGAATAATATTTTACAAGAGCGGTTGTTTTTGGCAGAAATACAGCAGTGGTGGTTTCTCGTGTGTCTGTTTTTTTTAGTTCTTTAAAAAATCAATTATCATATTTTGCATTTTAGTTCTCATTCAGGTCCTTTTTATTATATTTTTATCCATTCAACCTTTTTAAAATTACTTAATATTTTGTTAACAATCAAAAGTGCGACAATGATTGATCCATCTCTTGTTCTAACTTGATAGTTCTAGTGTGATCATCAGAAATGCAACAATGATCAATCCATCTCTTGTTCTAACTTGATGGCTCTGCTGTGCCAATCTGGGTAAGTGCATGGAAACTAGTCTGCTTGTGGTAACCCAGTCTTATGCATATGTCGTTGGAGTAATAATTGTTTACTGTCAGTACAAGTTTAGGTGAATGATTTGGCTTTAAACTTCTGTATTCCTCAATTTGAGCATATTGCAGCACTTAATTGCAATTTTTCATCTGTGCAAAATTTACAATTGTAAAACTCTTCAATGAATTTTCAGTGAATTGATTTGAATGTTTACCAACATTTTCAATGCAACAATTGCACATTGATACTAGATGATTACAATTTTACTTTATTTTTTTTAAATATTTTAACTTTATTTACTTTAAAAGTCCTAAGCCATTCGTGTTTTTTTGATATATTTTACATCCAAAGAACACAAACCATGATTTTAGTTTTGCAGAAAAAAAATCAAATTTTGTCATACTCGACAAGTGTTTTTCCTAACATCACATACAAGAATTTATCTAGTGCAGGACATCATATCGCCCTTGGGATGTTTTCATAACAAAAGCTCATATCTTGCATTTACAAGAAATTATCTACAGCAAGTCACCATGTCATCCCTTGGATGATCTTGTAACAAATATCGAAGCTTGATTGTACAAGAATTTATCTAGTTCAAGGCATCATGTCAAGCTTGGGATGTACTCATAACAAATCGAAAAGCTTGTAAGTACAAGACTTTATCCGGATCAGGGCACCATGTCACCCTTGGGTTGTTCTCAATACAAATCTGAAATCTTGCATTTACAAGAAATTATCTAAAGCAAGGCACCATGTCACCCTTGGGATGTTCTCATAACAAATCTTGAAGCTTGTGTGTACAAGAATTTATCTAGTTCAAGGCACCGTGTCACACCTAGGATGTTCTCATAGCAAATCGCAAAGCTTGTGAGTACAAGAGCTTATCTAATGCAAGGCACCATGTCATGCTTGGGATGTTTTCATAACAAATCGCAAAGCTTAAGTGTACAAGAACTTATCTAGTGCGAAGCACCATGTCACACTTGGGGTGTTCTCATAATATATCACAAAGCTTGAGCGTACAAGAATTTATCCAGTGCAAGGCACCATGTCACACTTTAAATGATCTCATAGCAGATTGCAAAGCTTAAGTGTACAAGAATGTATCTACCGGTAGTGCAAGGCACTATGTCACACTTGAGATATTCTCATAATAAATCTTGAAGTCTCCGTGTTCAAGAATTTATCTAGTTCAAGGTACCATGTCACCCTTGGGATGTTCTCAGTACAAATATCGAAGCATCTGCAGTTTACACACAAGTGTTTATTTTGAGATATGAAAAGTTTCCTGTCTTATGTCCTGTCCTACTAGTAACAATAAAGCAAATAAAAAATATTTTACATTCATAATAATTATGCCACTCCACTCCTTCGCTATGTTTTTAATGAAGTATTTTGGAATTTTTTACAAATACACTATGCTTATAACATAACGAACAATTTTGTTTGTATCTAGTCAGTATTCCCTTTTTATTTGTGTAATTGTCAGTTTAGTTATAAAATTGTGAAGTTGTGCTTGCTGGAATGCTGATATGCCATATTAGCAAAGTAAGATTACACACACTAAAGGAAGTACCAATATTTTCAATATATCTTTTTAGATAATACTCTATTTTACAGGTAAACATTCAAAACAATAACAGTTTAAATTCGCAACAAAACAAAAACATTGAATATGTTATAAAACAATGAATTTAAGGTAACTATTAAGGAAAACAAAGCCCCTAAAACACCTTGATGGCCCTTGATTGATTGCGTTATATGAAATTATGTACTCCAGCACATGCAGTTTTCATTTTGATATTTACAAAACTTAGGCTTTATATATCTGATATCTAAAATGACCAAATTTAAATGTCTGAGGTGAGGCTCTTGTTTCGTTAAAAACTGTCATCTTTGGTAGTGTCTCCTCTGCCATAGGTGAGCGATCTAGGTCAAATGTAGCTCTTCTATAATCAAATAAATAAGTGTTCTTATGTTGTAATGGAATGATGCCAAGACATTAATATTAGCAAAACAAAATAATTTTAATATAAGTAGAGTTAGTGTCCTTGGTTAGATATTACCAAATACAGTAATTGCCCAGGACAGACAGACAGACAAGACACATCACTTTGGTGCTAACGTGAGGGATATAAATAATGAAAGAGTTAAGTAAAAAGCAAGATACTGGATACGTATAACATGACCTACTTCCACATAAATACCTTGTTACATGAAACATTTGTAACACTTAATGTATTCCAGTAGTGTTGACTGACAATATAAATGTACTTACATTGAACCTATAATGTTTCCATAAAAGTAACAGAGGCCCATGTTATTTTAACTTCTTTGAGCTCAATCTATGCAAATGACAAAAGGTCCTGCATGATCATGATGACTCAGCCAAGATCACTTACCTTTTGCCACTGAGGTCATGGGCTTAAGCCTAGCTCAGTCTTATGACGTCGTGAGAAAGATTCTCAGTGTAACAATTTCTTAAATACCCAAAACTGTTACATGAAAGATTTGCATCAGACTTAATGTATCGATTATAGTAGCGTTTACTGACAAAACTGACAACATATAACCATGACCTACTTTCACTTTCATGTATTAAAATATCCAAACTGTTACGTGAAACATTCACATCAGACTTAATGTATTCCAGTTGATTCGACAGACAATATGAATGTCCTTTAATACATTGAAGGTACAATTGTTTCTATTATGTAACAAACACTCATGTTTGGACTACATTGAGATCGTTTTATGCAAATGACATAAGGTCCTCCATGAATAGGATAACCTAAGCAAGATCACCTACTTTTCGCCACTGGGTTCATGGGTTTGAGCCTAGCTCGGTCCAATACCTTAATGAAAAAGATTGTCAGTATACTGTTTTCCAGTGAGCCATAAGACACCTAACTTCTGTTTAAAAGACATTGATCATGGATTTAAGCACAGCTTGGTCCGATATCTTCATTAGAAAGATTGTCAGTTAAACCGTAAGGGACCCCACACGTGTAACATTTAAACTACATTAAGATCAGTCTTTACAAATGACAATGACTCTTCCGTGGCAAAGTTGTCTTGGACGCTAACTTAAGATCCAGCCGAACTCAGTCCAAGTGTTTCATAGGAAACATTGCCAGCTGCATGCGGAAGAACAGTGGTTAAATGTTAAACTCACCAACAAAGACTCAAACTGTCTGCCTCAGTGTAAGCATTTATTATACTGATCAAATATCGTACATTAATTTGATGGCATCATTACATTAGTATTATAACTATTTTAAATGGCCAGAGTTGTCTAATCTTAAAAATACAATTAAAAAAAAACATCCATGAAAAACAATTTTTAGTAATTAGTTTCAAAGCCAAATTTTGAATTTCAATTACCTCTACTGAAAATAAACAATTAACTTCAATTTCATCATGTGTAACTCGGCTATTGGAGACAGGCTTCCTTTCATGCATTTATCGGCACCTACTGTTGTACATGTAGCTGTATGCTTGGCAACCTTCAATTGTACCTGTAGTTGTATGCTTAACCAGGGTGATAGTGGTTGCCATGACAGTTGATTGAAAACTTGAGGGGACATTGAAGGCTAGATATTTTCTCAAGCACGATACGTGCCGTGATGCAAAGGCTGTTAAAGTTATAGCTGACGTTTTCTAGAATCTGTGATATGGTCACACTTAAGAGCAAAGCAGTAATAATTTAAGAAATAGGTAATAAATATTGACTTTTAAAATGTTTTTTCTTTGATCTTGTGCCGGGCTCGATTAGTCAATCGGTTACGCGTCTGACTATCAATCCAAGGGTCGTTAGTTCGAAACCCCCGCCCGGCAACAGTCTCAGTGATGATTGATATACGAAGTTGTTTCTCATGATCATTCGTCTCTCACCACTAATTCAAGTGGGAAAGTTATCAGTTATTTGTGGAGATGGGTCGTGCTCGAGTACTGGTTAATCCCAGGAACCAGTGGTTAGATTAACTGATCGTCTGTTAGCCCTCGATGGCATAAACATGACGCTAAATATTAAATCAATCAATCAATTTTTGACCTAAAGTGACGACAAAAGCCTTTCTTAATTAGTAATGGAAGCTTAATAAATATTTAAAATAAATGGTTATAACCAGGCAGATGGGGAGTATTCAGAAGTTGCATTTCCTAAACATCAATGACATTTTTTATAACTCTTGTGGAATACATCTACATTTCTTGTTCATTGACAATATACATGGACATCAGTCAGATTTATAATTATTGTGTTTTTTTTATATATATGCATATATAGATATTCCTTACCAATATACTATATAAGTGAAAGGATAAATAAATGCCATGGGTGAATTTCATAGTCACATTATTAAATTGTTGTAATCGATATTTACAGTTTTAGAATATGTATGTAAAGTTATTTCATGATTTTGCCAAAAGTCATTAATGAAATATCTTTACAGACATATTATAAAACTGTAATATTGCTTATGCTGGTTTGATAATGTGGCTCTGAAATTCACCTGGTGGATTTCTTTATCATTTCGGTATAAATACTCGATACTATGAAAGATTGAGTAAAAATACTGCAGTTTGCAGGGGGAAATCTGGCTTCCATTAAACACCAGACGAGAATAAATTTAGGTCATGCTCAAGGCCAAATAATATGGACATACATATAGCTTTTCTGGATTTCTCCACTGAAAGCAGACATTGCATGACAAGTGAGATTTACCTAGTCCTACCTTTGTTGTTGCCATGTTTGCAATGGAACGCTATATTGGACACCTGCCAGTCATCAGTCAAAACTTACTTGTACAGGGTGGAATTGGTTGTAATAAATTTGTGAACAACACAATTGTATTGTTTATAATATAATAATTTATTCATAACAAATAAATGTGTAAAATGTAAAATTGTTATTTTCTTTATTATGACCAATGAAATTCATTTGCATATTCAAAGCCTATTAATATGGCCACCAACCCGATTACTAGCGTGAAGATATGCTTTTCAGTTTGTATGATCGAAATAAGTTTCAACATTTGCATATTTAATTTTAACAATTGACCAAAGTAAAGGGAAATAATTGAGAAAGATTCCAGGTTCACTATACATGTACAAAAACAACAAATTAACATACAGATTTAAAAAAAGGAAATACACGAACAAATGAATATGCAGAATGAACCTTGAACCTCGATACCTCGATACCTCGATAGCAAATTCTATCGTTTTACTCAAATTGTCGCTTCTTACGTACAGAAAATCTTAAACGAGTTTGCCCAAAATTAGTTGACAAGTGAAGGGGGCATAAAACTGAGAAGAAAGTGGGAACGATTTAAAATATCGGGGCAAACTACTAGACTTTATTCTACTTTAAGTACAACAAAGGTATCAATAAAACTGATGGATATTTATCTAAGAAGTGCTTGACTAGTGAACCCCCCTTTCAAACTATTAAAGTTTTATTTTTTTATTTTTGAATGTCCAGTTTTGGTGAAGAAAAAGCTAAATGATTTCTTTGTTTGAATATTTAATATCAAGTTTATGCCATTGAGGCAAATTGACAATAAGTTAACATTCTTTCCTGTCATCAAGGACTTACAGCTACATGTAACAGTTAACAAAACCCTGGAAGGTTAACCAGTACTCGAGCACACCACTCTCTGCAACTGATAACTTTATGACAAAGAGACTCAATGTCATATATTATAACAATTATGTATAAGTATATCGGTGTATTAGAACTGCAGAGTTTCAGCAAATTCTATCGTATTACTCAACGACATGCGTGAGCCACAGTGGTCTTATTCTTGCCATCACTCATATGGCTCCCTGAAACCATGCTGGGGTTGATAATTGAACCACAATAGTGAACATGACAATGATTAAATGAACATGACACCCATCCGGAGGATTCCTACCCCTCTGCAGAGACCGGTAGTGATTCTATTCTCAGCCGGAACCACGCGGGCTTGTATTAGTTGGAGGAAGACCTCGAAATGAATCTTGGTAGACCCACCGTCCTACTGCAAGTTACTGACAAACTTCCCTTTATAAAGTTTTTGGAGCAATACAGACTTGAACCTACAATATTGGTGGAGAGAGCAGTGATCTTGGGACGACGCCTTAGACACCTGGCCACTGAGGACCCTGTAAACAGTTGAACTAATAATTTACCATGTTAGCGCTTTTGGGGACCCTGTGGCACCTTATGAAAACTTAAAGGAATATTATCAGGAAAAAGGCTATACATGTCTTAAAAACAAAATTGATTTTAAAATGGATAAAAAGCATCTCATTGTCATTAATATACAAAATCTCAAATGGTTTGGTATGTCAAATCTGCTAAAACGTAACAAAATCAATATTGAAATTAGAATGAATGAAAAGAGTTTTACGGCGTACAAACACATTATAGGTTATTTGACGCCAACAGGAAGGAAGATTTCAAGTTCACTCTACATATACAGAAACAACAAATTAACATACAGATTTAAAAAATGCATCAACAAATAAATATGTAGAATGAACCTAGAACCTTGATACCTGCAGAACTGCAGAGTTTCAGCAAATTCGGATAGAATGTTAATTCTCTTTAAATTACTGCACTGTACACAGTATACTCATCCAAGTCCTCTATATATCGCATGCTTGCTTTAAATATTTGTAATTAATGTTTTTGTATTTTTTTAATTGAATTGAACACCATTTTTAACACATTTCAGGTTATATATGGCGTATCCAGTTCAATGGTGAGTGAAGACCTCAGAATGAATCTAACTAGAACCACCATTCTTCCGCAAGTAACTGGCAAACCTTCTGACATAACGTTTTTGGAGCGAGCAGGACTCAATGAATGAATGAATGAATGAATGAATGAATGAATGAATGAATAGGGTTTAACGGCGTACCAACACATTATAGGTTATTCGACGCCAACAGGAAGGACGATTCCTAGTTCACTCTACATGTATAAAAACAACAAATTAACATACAGATTAAAAAAAATACATTAACAAATGAATATGCAGAATGAACCTAGAACCTTGATACCTGCAGAACTGCAGAGTTTCAGCAAATTCTATCGTATTACTCAATTTGTCGCTTCTTACGACATGCATAAGCCACATTGATCCTATTCTTGCCATCACTCATGGCTCCCTGGAACCACACAGGGGTTGATAATTTTACCACAATAGTGAACATGACGAAAAATGATAACATGAACATGACACCCATTCGGAGGATTCCTACCGCTCTGCAGAGATCGACAGTGATTCTTTTCTTAGCCGGAACTACACGGACTCTGTGCAACATTAAAACAATTTATGTCTAGTCTTGTTGACTATATCAAAGAAAAAGAACAGTGCTTTTATTACAAACTGGTCCATTACTGATATTCTAGTTAGAAACAAAGAGTTTGACCTACTGTTGAATAAATTATTATTGATAACAAAAGAAAATCAACTTCAACCGTAAATTAAATAAAAAAGAAATCTGTTTAACAAACATCAAATATCATATTCGAAATCTTTTTAATACAGAAAGATATATATCAAAATTGAACTTTAATTTGGTAGGATTTGATGCATTTGGGAGGTCTATAAACCTCTTGTAATCTAAGATATACGTATTTATTGATTCCCCTCCGGATTTTTGTAGTTAAATTGCTTTAAATATTTATACAATCAAGTACAGTAAACTTTGATCTTCCAATCTTTTTTTTTTCATACAATTATTATTATTATAGATGATTACTTAGGTTTTATGCCATTTTAAATCACATTTAATGATTTTGCAGTCTAGTTACATAATCAAACGCACATATGGAAACTTTAACTAAACTATTGTTCCAGCATACTTAGATTTCATTTTATGTTTGTGTACGCATTTATTAACTTAACATTATTTTTTTAACAAATTTAATTATTCACAAAATGTACAATTATTTTTGCTGCTCTGCAGAAATTTCAACAATCAATTATATTGCAACACAGTTTATTTGTAATCAATCTATAGGAAAGCACAATTTATTTGTAATCAATTTATATTGAAAGACAGTTTATTTGTAATCAATTTATATTGAAAGACAGCTTATTTGTAATCAATTTATATTGAAACTTAGTTTATTTGTAACCAATCTAAAGTGAAGCACAAATTATGTGTAATCAATTTATATTAAAACACAATTAATTTGTAATCATTTTTTTTAAGCACAATTTATTTGTAATCAATTTATATTGAACCACAATTTATTTGTAATCAATTTATATTGAAGTATAATTAATTTGTAATCAATTTATATTGAAGCACAATTTATGTGTAATCAAATTATATTGAAACACAGTTTATTTGTAATCAATTTATTTTGAAGCACAATTATTTTGTAATCAATTCATATTGCAACACAGTTTATTTGTAATCAACTCTGCTAATATGAATATTTAAACAAGATATTTAGACAAGATATTGATGCAATGTAAAGGGAGTTAATTTATCGACACATTTATATTTCCTATCAAAGCAATTTTAACTGTCTGGACATCATTTTGAAACTCCCGAGCAAGTTTAGCTATAGCAGTTGCAGATTCGACATATCCATCACATGAGCCAAAATCAGTTGAAAATTTGACGAATAGACATAAATAGACTTTCAATTAAAGGTAACGAAAGGGCCTTAACTTCCCAAATACAACAATGTGTGCAACTAGATATCGTACTGAAGCTCTTAAACAAGTTTGCCAAAAATTTGTTGACATGTGAAGGGGGAATAAAACTGAGAAGAAAGTGGGAACGATTTAAAATATCGGGGCATAACTACTGGACTTTATTCTACTTTAAGTACAACAAGGGTATCAATAAAACTGATGGATATTTATCAAAGGAGTGCTTGACTAGTGAAACTCCCTTTCAAACTATTAAAGTGTTTTTTTTATTATTTTTAAATGTCCAGTTTTTGCTGAAGAAAAAACTAAATGATTTGTTTGTTTGAATATTTAGTATCATTTTTATGCCATTGAGGCAAATTGACAAAAAGTTAACCCTCTTTCCTGTCATCGAGGACTTACAGCTACATGTAACAGTTAACATAACCACAGTATTCCTGGGATTCTGAAATGTTAACCAGTACTCGAGCACACCAATCTCTGCAACTTATTACTTTCTGACAATGAGACGCAATGTCATATATTATAACAATTATGTATAAGTATATCGGTGTGTTAAAAGAAAAAATGGAAAGGGAGTAAAGCCAAAATTGGGTAATGCCATTTTTAACACATTTCAGGTTATATATGGCATATCCAGTTGTATTAGTAGAATGAATGAATGAATGAATGAATGAATGAATGAATGAATGAATGAATGAATGAATGAATGAATGAATGAATGGGGTTTTACGGCGTACCAACACATTATAGGTTGTTCGACGTCAACAAGAAGACAGATTCCAGGTTCACTGTACATGTGCAAAAACAATAAATTAAGATACAGATTTTAAAAAACTACACCAACATATGATTATGCAGAACGAACATAGAACCTTGATACTTGCAGAACTGCAGAGTTTCAGCAAATTCTATCGTATTCTCAAATTGTCGCTTCTTACGACATGCATGAGCCACATTGTTCCTATTTTTGCTATCACCAATATGGCTCCCTGAAACCACAAAGGGGGTGATAATTTAACCAAAAAAGTAAACATGACAAAAAAATATAAAATGAACATGACAGCCATTCGGAGGATTCCTGCCCCTCTGCGAAGATCGGCAGTGATTCTATTCTTAGACTAAACCACACGGGCTTGTATTAGTGGAGGAAGACCTCGGAATGAATCTTGGTAAACCCACCGTCCTACCGCAAGTTACTGACAAACTTCCTTCTATAAAGGTTTTGGAGGAATAAAGAGTTGAACCTACAACATTGGTGGAGAAAGCACTGATCTAAGGACGACGCCTTAGACCACCTGGCCACTGAGGACCCTGTAAACAAATGAACTAAATGTTAACAATTTTAGCCCTTTTGGAGACCCTGTGGCACCTTATGAAACGGGATACTATCAGGAAAAGACTATACATGTCTTAAAAACAAAATTATTTTTAAAATGGATAAAAAGCATCTCATTGTCATTAATATACAAAATCTCAAATGGTTTGGTATGTCAAATCTGCCAAAACGTAACAAAATCATTATTTAAATTAAAATGAATGAATGAATGAATGAATGAATGAATGAATGAATGAATAGGGTTTTACGGCGTACCAACACATTATATGTTATGTGTCGACGCCAACAGGAAGGAAAATTTCAGGTTCACTCTACATGTACAAAAACAACAAATTAACATACAGATTTAAAAAAAAAATACACCAACAAATGAATATGTAGAATGAACCTTGATACCTGTAGAACTGCAGAATTTCAGCAAATTCTATCGTATTACTCAAATTGTCGCTTCTTAAGACATGTATGAGCCACAGTGGTCCTATTCTTGCCACCACTCATATGGCTCCCTGATACCACACAGGGGCTGATAATTTAACCACAGTAATGAACATGACACCCATTTGGAGGATTCTTACCCCTCTGCAGAGATAGGCAGTGATTCTATTCTTAGCCGGAAGCACACGGGCTATTGAAATTAGAGTAAATTAGAGTAAATTTGAATCAAAATATCCATTCTTAAAATAGACATCTCTAAATACTGTTTGACAGCCTTCACATAGTCATAAGTTGATTATTTGAAAGCCCTATTGAAACGATCTAGGCCAAATTTCAAAATATTTTGCTCATCAGTTTATGGTTTCATGTGTTTTAAGGCTTAAAGGGAATATATCATATATATAATTGGCAAAAAAACTTTTTTTCCAATATTCAATGCTTAGATATACTCACTGACCCATATTGCCAAAATAATATATTGAAAGGTGCTTCCCTAAAGCACCTAGGTTAGACTAAAATAGATTTTTCATTTAAATTGGCAACATATTTTGTTATGTATTAAATGTGATTTCATTTTGATTTCAATTTGATCCGTTACACAGGTTTACACAAAGTAATTGTTTCATCTTAGAAATAGCCTGAATGCTGATGTGAAGGTCATCAAACAGCATTTAAATGCTGTCTATTTTAAGAATGTTGATTTTATTTCAAGTTTATCACTCCAATTAAAATTTGAGTTATGGATTATATTCAGGTAAGAGTTATCTAACTTAGTTATTATAGTAGGGTTGATGACTAGGAAGGTTTGTGTGAAGTTCGATGTCAATACATACAATGGTTACTTAGATATGGACTTGATTGTACTATGCATTATATTCAAACAAGAGTTATCTAACTTAGTTACTGTAATAGGGTTGATGACTGGGAAGGCTTGTGTAAAGTTTCAATCAAATGCATGGAGTGGTTGGTGAGGTATATAGACTTGATGGTATTTGTATGCAAAACTTTAACCAGAATTTCTAAGTCAAACAAGGGCAATAATTTGCATTATATTCATGCAAGGGTCACCTTATTTGGATATTGTAGTAGGGTTGGTGATGACAAGGAAGGCTTGTGTAAAGGTTCAAGGCAATACATACAATGGTTACTGAGATAGGGACTTGCATGGAAAATTTTAACCAAGGTGTGACGCCGACGCCTGGATGAGTAGAAGAGCTCTCTTTATTCTCCGAATAGTCAAGCTTAAAATGGTAAGGTCAGTGCCTTGAACAATGTATCTAGTAAGAAACCGTAAGTACAACAATTTAGGTCCCCTGTTAAACTTATAAATCTCTATGGAGGGGCCAATCTTGACTGTAGAATCATAGCTTTAACAAACCTGAGAGAATAAAATCTAACATACATGCAAAATATCAAAGCTAAAAGCCTCATTATTTCAGATTTTTTTAAAGTTTCAAAGACCGCAGCATGGTCTAGTGGAAGAGCTTAATATCATACAACATTAAAATTTCAAAAGTCCCTAGAGTGGAGTCAAACATGATCCCAGTGTCATGACCTTAACAACCCAAGATTCATGAGAGAATGCTGCTGCAAATGTTGGAATCTGTCCAGCGTAATCGATAAATATTGTTGACAGAAAAAAAATACAGTCCCCGTTAAGAACCCTATACATCCCAACCCCTTGATTTGTCAAAACTTCATCCACTCACTCGAAGGGATTTGTTATGAGCAGAAATGCTTTATTTTAAATAGAAGTTTTTTTGTACACATGGACGCGAACATTCCCTTTATTTTCCAGCCCCTTGATTCGCAGAATCCTTAATCCCTTGTTGATGTAAGAAAAATTTATATCATATATGAACAAGTTTGACAGAAAGGTTATTGAGAGGAAGATTTATAAAAATTCCCAATTTTAACCATATTGCCCGCCACTCATGGAAATTCAATCCTCTTTATTAATGAATAAAAATTAAATTTACTGTTACTAGACAATGCTTTAGATCTCAAATTGAACAACATATTTACACAAATAGGCGAAAAATGAGAATTTTTCCATTTTCCCAAAGTATTCCTATGTAAAACTCAGTGTCCCCTTACGGGGGCCCATATAGATACAAGCCCCTTGACTTGTACAAACTTTAAATTCATTTGGATAATCGATATCAATTATAAACAAATTTGACTGACCGGTTGTTGAGAAGAAATTTTTTGAAAACTTTCTATTTTAATTTTTTTTTTACCCACCCTGGCCCACTTTTGGAAAGTCAATTCTCCTAATTGAACCAAATCCTATTTTCTATGACCAGATGATGCTTCAGATCTGTAATGATAAAATTCAAATTGAATAATAATTTTGCCCAAATTGATGAAAACATTTGAATTTTCTGTTTCTCGTAGTATCCCTATGTAAAATTCTAAATCCCCTAACAGGGACCCTATACATATTAGCCCCTAACTTCTTATCTTAATTCAAACCCCTACACATAGGGATAATTTATGCCAAATATGAACAAATTTTGACTGACCATTCTGAAGAAAACAATTTTTGTAATTCCCTATTTTACCCTTTTTTGGGAGGGGGGGGGGGGCTATCCTGACCCCTTAAGACAGTGGAAACTCAGTCATTTTTACAAATCTGAATCCCTTGACCAAACAATGCTTCTGTTAAAATAAAAGCAAAATCCGTGTTTAATATAATGACATGTGTCCACTAATTGATCCCTCGAGGCGGAGTCATTTTTAGCCCCATGGCCACCATTTTAACAAATGTAATAAAACTAAGTTGTTATAATTACTACATAAAAATTTACAAAATCTGTTTGGTGTTCATGAGAAGAAGTTTTTTTAAGTTTTTGGACTATTTTAGTTACATCGGCCATCTTGAATTTCAGATCGAAAGAAATCTTCGATTATAGTTATCTATCCAACAGAAATATTCACGTTAAGTTTGTGTTTAATTTGTCTAGTGGTTTCAGAGAAAGTGCTGCTAACAGACGACGTACGACGGACGTGCCATCGCATAAGCCCTTCTGGCCTTTGGCCAGTAGAGCTAAAAACTGAGATTTTGACGCATGCTGTGAGGTATCACATGTATGAACCTTAAAATCCAATGCCAACGCCGGGTCAAGTACAATAGCCCGCCTATTCTATGAATAGTCAAACTTATAACAATTTAAATGCAACCTATTTGATGAACAGTTCATGTGCACACACACACACATAAAGTCTTCATTTCTCATAATCGAAAACTAAATGTTACTGGGAAATACGAAATGTCCTTTCATCTCCCTTTTAGGTTACTTTTCAAATGTGACTAGAGGCGTGATACTGGAGGTAATTTACTATTTATTAACACTATGGCATAATGGTCTATAAAGTCTGAACACATCTTTGCTGCAACTACTGGTTTGTGTGGCCTTCCAATGTCTTCGATGTTTATTCAGGCCGTTAATGGAATCCAGACGTAAGATGACATCCCAGATTTGTCCTGCTTATTTCATACTGTTCCTCTCAACTGTAAAAAGCAAATGACAATAACAATTACTTCTAAACATTTTTTTAATGGGGTTTAACATCATTTTCATAACATTTCGGGTTATATGTGGCATATCCAGTTTGACCTCAGAATGAATCTGAGTAGAATCATAGTTCGTCTGCAAGTGAAATAACAAACCATCAAGATTTTATTTACTAATGAGATGATTTTTATCCATTTTAAAAAAAATCAGACATTTACAGCTCGTTTTCCTGATATTCTCCCTTTGAAATATGCATGACCTATAACTTTCTGTTCAGTAAATGATGGAAGGTTTATTGAATCACAAAGAAGAAGGTCCTATTCAAAGATATGTTCGACTCCGTCCTTCTTGTTCATCATTTGTATCAGAAATTCATTAATACACAGGTTGACATTTTCCATTTTATTCATCAATGTTTTAACATAACCCGATACTGGCCAACGAATGACTTTATCATGATTTAGTATTTGTCAAAAAACATAAAGAATGGTACACTTCAGCGACAAAATACAAAACAAGTTATTTTCTTGATATACTAGTACAGTACTCCATGGAAAACAGCACCTTAGGAGTTGTAGAGAGTCAAACCTCTATCATTTATTAATGCGGATAGTTAAGAACCAATATTTGTTTAATGACTAGACTGTTACAGACCCATGTCTGATTAATGTAGACTGAAATGGACAGATGTTTGATTAATGTAGACTGTAATGGACAGATGTTTGATTAATGTAGACAGTAATGGACATATGTTTTATTAATGTAGACAGATGTTTGATTAATGTAGACTGTAATGGACAGATGTTTTATTAATGTAGATTGTAATTGACAGATGTTTGATTAATGTAGACTGTAATGGACAGATGTTTGATTAATGTAGATTGTAATGGACATATGTTTGATTACTGTAGACTGTAATGGACATATGTTTTATTAATGTAGACATATGTTTGATTTATGTAGACTGTAATGGACAGATGTTTGATTAATGTAGATTGTTATGGACAGATGTTTTATAAATGTAGACTGTAATGGACAGATGTTTGATTAATGTAGACTGTAATGGGCAGATGTTTGATAAATGCAGATCGTAATGGACAGATGTTTGATTAACGTAGATTGTAATGGACAGAAATTTGATTAACGTAGATTGTAATGGACAGAAATTTGATTAACGTAGATTGTAACAGAAATTTGATTAACGTAGATTGTAATGGAGAGATGATTGATTAATGTAGACTGTAACAGAAATTTGATTAACGTAGATTGTAATGGACAGATGATTGATTAATGTAGACTTTAATGGACAGAAGTTTGATTAATGTAGACTGTAATGGACAGATGATTGATTAATGTAGACTGTAATGGACAGAAGTTTGATTAATGTAGATTGTATTGGACAGAGGTTTGATTAATGTAGATTGTAATGGATAGATGTTTGATTAATGTAAATTGTAATGGACAGATGTTTGATTAATGTAGATTGTAATGGACAGATGTTTGATTAATGTAGACTGTAATTAAAAGATGTTTGATTAATGTAGACTGTAATGGACAGATGTTTGTTTAATGTAGATTGTAATGGACAGATGTTTGATTAATGTAGACTGTAATGGACAGATGTTAGATTTATGTAGATTTTAATGGACAGATGTTTCATTAATGTAGACTGTAATTGAAAGGTATTTGATTAATGTAAACTGTAATGGACACATGTTTGATTAATGTAGACTGTAATGGACAGATGTTTTATAAATGTAGACTGTAATGGACAGATGTTTGATTAATGTAGACCGTAATGGACAAATGTTGATTACTGTAGATTGTAATGGACAGATGTTTGATTAATGTAGAATGTAACAGACCAATTTTGATTAATGTAAATTGTAATGGACAAATGTTTGATTAATGTAGATTGTAATGGACAAATGTTTGATTAATGTAGATTGTAATGGACAAATGTTTGATAAATGTAGATTGTAATGGACAGATGTTTGATTAATGTAGATTGTAATGGACCCATGTTTGATTTATGTAGATTGTGATGGACAGATGTTTGTTTAATGTAGATTGTAATGGACAAATGTTTGATTAATGTAGATTGTATTTGACAGATGTTTGATTAATGCAGAATGTAACAGACCAATTTTGATTAATGTAAATTGTAATGGACAGATGTTTGATTAATGTAGATTGTAATGGACAGATGTTTGATTAATGTAGAATGTAACAGACCAATTTTGATTAATGTAAATTGTAATGGACAGATGTTTGATTTATGTAGATTGTAATGGACATATGTTTGATTAATGTAGATTGTAATGGACAAATGTTTGATTAATGTAGATTGTATTTGACAGATGTTTGATTAATGCAGAATGTAACAGACCAATTTTGATTAATGTAAATTGTAATGGACAGATGTTTGATTAATGTAGATTGTAATGGACATATGTTTGATTAATGTAAATTGTAATGGACAGATGTTTGATTAATGTAGATTGTAATGGACAAATGTTTGATTAATAAAGATTTGCAAAGATGAATGTTTGATGTAGATTTTAATAAAACAATGTTTGATTTATGTAGGCTGTAATGAAACAATGTTTGCTATACATGTATGTAATGGATGAATGTTTGATTAATGTAGATTGTAACAAACCAAATTCATTAATTTAGATTGTAGTGGATGAATGTTTGATTAAAGTAGATTGTAATGAACCAAATTCATTAATTAAGATTGTAATGGATGAATGTTTGATTAATTTAGATTGTAATGGATTTGACCCACAGCCTCTGGCATGAATGGCTAATACTCTATCCACGGCACCATCTCATGCTCCCTGGACAATTGAAGATTTCCTATATTCTAGTATCTAAATCACATTTAACACAATTAAACTGTTCAACAGATGCTTTGGGAGAATACGCCTCATCTTTGCTTGTAGTTTCTATTCAGTATATCATACTAGACTTACACATTGTTTCCAGCTGGCTTGAATAGCAGTCTCATGATGCCAACAACATTCATCTCCAGGAAATTTCTGGTAAAACTGACACCTTTGTAAACAGTGACAGTATATATGTTAATGGAGGGTGATATTTCCATCTGAAACAAGAAACCATAACCTGTATGGGCTGAAAAAGTGGTAACAAGGGAAAACATTCGACTGCAATGCAGACGCTTGTCTTTTTTGAGTCCATTAAGTAGATAAAAGTCAGTGATGTAACTTGTTTTATAACACGACGGTGATCTCAGTTTAATATGTTACAACAATTGTTTTTTATTAAACAATATAAATAAAAGATAATTTAACCCAAGCTTAAAAAAAATTTCAATTTTTAGCTTATTCAATTATCTTTCTAACCAATATGTTTATTTCATTGTTTTGAATTTGGATAAAACGTACAACGCGTCTACGTGGATTAGGGGTAAAATAAATACACAAATAGCCAAAGTGATGTTTTCTTCTACGCCCAGCATCATTAAGGCGTCAATACGCCGACGTTCTGATATTCGTGGTATATTCGCTGTTATAAATTTTCAAAATCTACAGTGATATTCGCAAAATACATGTGTGAAAGAATGTAGAAAAAACAAATTTGGTCACTTGTACTTATGTATACATGTTCCACGTGGGAAATTCAAATCCTGCAAAATCGCAATTCGGACTATTACGTAATAACTAGCCATAGTTTGCCTGATTTTTCGTTGTTTGCTATAAACCGTAATGACCGATATTTGACAACTTTATACTTTGTAGAATTAAAATAATAAAAAAATAAATTGTGCACACTTTCTTTTGCGTTTGAGTATATTTCCATGAAAAGGTTCAGTCAAAGTTTCAGGAAACATTGTTTAAAGTGTTCAGTATCTAAAGCTGGATGACCAATGTAAAACCAAAGTACTTCAAGTACTGCTTTGTTTTAAAAAAATGTGTGGTGGGTGGGAATAAAAATCTTGTCTGAAAGTTGCGTTACCAGGTATGTAACTACTGTGTAAGTTTGATTAAGATCAATTGAAAACTGAGAGTACTCGAGCTCACACTATAACTCGGGCATTGATTGTCTGATTTGACCAGTTCACGAATGTGTCGTACTGCACACAAGGTCAAATAGTGCATTTTTATGTTTAAAGAGAAAATTATCTGATTTGGCCAGTTCAAAAACTTGTCTTGAGATATTATCGTTATATAACTACTATGTAAGTTTTGTGAAGAGCCAATGAAATGCAGGCAATCAAAATAGCTCACCTTGAGCTTAGCTAAGGCGAGCTAATAAAATAAACCCAGAACTAATTGATAGGACATGAATACTCCCACTACAAGGGGCCACAACTCCTGTAAATTTGGACTGACATTGACAAATATCAAACGTGGGCTGTATTTTATTATGATTTTATTATGATATAGTTACATGTACTGACTAAATGTAACTTACATGTTACTTTTCAAAAGAAACCAAAACTTAAATCTGACCAATGTTTACCAATATTGAACTCGACTTGTATTTTATAATTAAACAGCTACACACCATATATTACAAAAATGCATAGATTATTTTGAAAAAATATACCAGAAATTATTATTTTACCAAAATATTTAGTAAAAAAGTGACCACAATTCCCAAATGTGATCAAATGTCGACAAATATCAAACTTGAACAGCATGTCATAATTATACAGCCACATACCAACTATTATTCAAATACATAGACCAATTCTTAAGTTATGCATTGAAAATCAATTTGACAGAGGTAAACTTAATGCCCCAATCACCATTCCTTTTATGGCAGGGGCATAGAATTATCTTCATTACAAAATTAGTCTCGTGTTTTTATATTTGCCATTACATTGGGAAATACGTCAAATTATGGTTTCATATTTTGCAGTTAAGGTTAAACAGTTATTGCCCCTTTTTATAAAAAAAACACTAGAAATATCACTAAAGGTGATGCATACCCCAAGATGCAGCCCTGACACAGTTATTGCACCCTTTTGCTCCCCACTTTGACACAGTGAACCAATCAGAGTAACCAATCACTTTTGTGAAGTGTCATTGGATTCCAGCCAATGGTTGCCGAGAAATAGCGACCACAAAAAAAATGTCTGAAAAATTCAAAGGGCTACAACTCATTGAAAAATTATTCATGCGCAACATACCGACAGTATCCACAACTAGGCTTGGTATCAATCACTCTTGTGAAGCTTCATTGAATTCCAGCTAATGGTTGCCAAGACATAGCGACCACAACAAATAGGTATGAAAAATTCAAAGGGCAATAACTCATTGAAAAATTATTCTCGCGCAATATGCTGATAAATTAATAATGTGCGTAACTAGGCTTGGTACCAGTCATTGTGAATTTTCATACAATTCCAGCTTATGGTTGCTGAGAATTAGCGATCACAAAAATTGTCCACAAACGGGCGGATGGTTGCACAGACAGACGGACGGAAGATTCAATGGCCGGACGAGCGTGACTCCTATATATCTCCCATATACTTTATATCTGAGGGTATAAGAAACTGTTTTGTGAGATAACTTTGTGTATTGTTAAGATTTTTTTCAAACTACATGTTAAACAGAGAGAAATTTTGCCAGGAAATAAAACACGGCAAAGTCTGTTTAAAAATTGCAACACAGTTTATGCAAGAGGTTTCCCAAGTATGTATATCAGTAAACTATCTCCCTTTTCATAATCTGATGCCCACGGGGGCACAATGTCAAACAGTTCTACAGTGAACGTTGTCTGACCTTGAATGTCTAAGTATGACCTTGATGTTTTAGTTACAGATATTTTAAAATCCCTCTATGCATGAGAAAGTAACACCTGGACAAGATCAGGCAAAGGCGCGCATGACACATGTACATGTACATACTCCCAACAGCCATTGTGATGACTTTGTTGAGTTCACCACTATTTTTTTTATTATTCTGAAGTCACAAAATATTGAATAAATCTTATTTACAACATTCATGATTTAAAGGAGGACTTTAGCTAGGTACATGTACCCTTAAGGTTTTGAATGTCCCTTTCGTCAAGGTTCAACATGTTTTTCATTGCCTATTATTTTCAGTATAATATGTGAGTCATAATTAAAGATTACTGTTTGTTTGTTTGAATATTTAGCATCATTTTTATGCCATCGAGGGCTAACAGACGGTCAGTTAACCCAACCACATTTTCTTGGGATCCTGGCAGGTTAATAAGTACACCAAGCTCTTCAAGCCAGTAATTTATAACTTTCCCACTTGAATCAGAGGTGAGACAAATGAAAGACATAATGTTGTATATCAATCATCACAGAGACTGAGGCTGGGCGCTGATTATATATATATATATATATATATATATATATATATATATATATATATATATATATATATATATTACTTACTGATTAAAGTGGCAGGTACAATACATGTTAGATTTCCAGCATAAGCAAAATTGATAATAAATGAAAATAAAAGAAAGTCCAGCCTATTAAGGCTTATCAGTCACTATTTTATCAAAATTGCAATTACTTTAACAATTAAAGCTCAAATCTAAGATGATGAAAAAATTCAAATTTACCACAACTCAATCCCAAGCTTTCTTTTCATGCTAGAAACCTATATGCCAAATTCCATCAAAATATCTAAGTTTTTTGGCGAAAAAAACAGTTTTTGCATTTTAAGTTATTAGTGACATTGACCTGTAACATGTTTTTATATTAAAATCATTTTTGTCATTCACCTCAAAGACGAGATCAGCTGGCTCTGTTGGCTGTTTGCTTGCAGGGTCTAGGTTTGTTACCCACTCAGGGACTTCTGAAGAAACTGCATTGTGTGTTTCTAGAACGACGCCAACAACAGCATCCTACACAACTTTCATCACCATGTGGAAGACATTTTTCTTGGCCTGCTGTTTGACCTGAAGTAATAATATATACAACTGAAAAATAAAAAGAGAATATTACATGAGCACTCGTTTATTAATGAATTAATTAAACGAGTTGACAAAAATGCATTACGCGAGGCTCTGCTGGGCATCATGTCATGTTTTGCTAACGAGTTTTAAGTAATTAGTGACATTGACCTATAATATGTATTAAACTCAAAACCATTTATCCCAATCTCTCCTCATTTGTACTTCCCCTTGAACTTATTCACACAATTTCATTAAAATATCTAAAGAAACTAAAATTATTGAGCAGAACTTTTTCTATTTTTTATAATGATTCAATGGAAAGAACTTGTTTCACAAATTTTACATCAAATAAAGCAATTTTATGACATTATCCAGTTATTAATTTTACCTGATTGAGAAATAAGTTATTGCAACCTAGAAAAGTCATGCTTGATCTTCCTGGGTAGATTCAGTACTAAGCATTATGCAGATAAAATGTCTCAAGGACACCACCCACAGCAGAGGCGAGGATTGCACCCACAACACTCCGATCCTAGGACCAATGCACTACCACTGGACACCCCTGTCCACTGGTCAGTTTAAAAACATAATATCCTTACATGCTTTATAATTAAGTACTGTGTTAAGTCAAAATAAAATATAAACAGAGTGCTGGAATATACAAAACATGAAATATCACATTTCTTGATGATTCATGGGTCGTTTAGTGTCTGATTTGGCCAGTTAAGAACTTGTCCAAGATATTATAACAATACTTTATTGTATCTACTATATATACAATTACATGAACAATACATTTATATTTCTATACTGTGCAAATGGGTTTGGCTACAAGTTTTAACAATATTAGCAACAGCCCTCCCCAAGATATTATTGTAATAATAACTAGTTTGTAAGTTTGGTGAGTATCAAATGAAAACGTTGTGTGCTGGAGTGCACATACATTAAATACTGCAATTTTTATCAATCCAAGTGCAATATATTTATCACTACTTTACAAATTTGGTAAGACCCAATTAAAACTGTTGGTTTTATAAAATGCACAAAATATTAAATAACTCAACTTTTTACCATTGAAGGGATCATAACACCAACAGATTTTGCAAGCCCATTTTTTTTATAGAAATAATGGTTTATAATTAATGAGGACTGAATAAAAACTGTGACAGCTAGAGTGCAAATCACAAATAAACTATTTTTGACAAGTCTTAGGCCAAATCTCTTTATATATATTATCTATATACTATAAAATATTAATTTTCAAAGTCGTCAAGTTCAAGATTAACTTGTCTGAGACATCATATAATTATGTAAGTTCGGTGAAGATAAAAAAAAGCCATCTATGCATGACAAAGATACAGGCCGGACACGAAATACCGGACGGAATGACAGACAAACGGACGAAAGGAAGGATGCTTCAATTACTGTATGCCAACCCAAAAATTTGAAGGGGGCATAAAAAGAAATAAAACATATACACCACATAAATACCTACTTAAATTTAACAGCCATGTGCTTCCTTTGTGATTTTACACCTGGACTAAAAGCACATGCTAATTTCAATACACATATTACATTTATCATATGGTACCCTTTCCTATCTATGAAGTTTATCTGAGCCAGGTCACAAGCAAGGAACCAATTCTGACTTAAATCATTTGACCATGAAGTAAGTCAATATTCACAAAGTGTGAATGCATGATGTGCCCAGGTTATAAATGCACAAGTAAAATAATACACACAATTATTACAGAATATATATGCAATACACATCATGTGACGTGTATACAATGGATATGGTGTACTTGAGATACAAAATGATTAATCATCACCTTTCAGAGAGACAAAAACATTATAATATGCTATTTTTTAATAAATGGTAAATGAAAATATAGTCATCCAATCTGTTGAACCAAGTTTAAACAGTTTTGTATTTACAACAATGAATGGGGTTCAGCACCATGTACAACACAATACAGATTATATTTAGCATCATTTTTATTGTAGAAGAAAGACCCCCATAATCTGCGCAAAGCCCAAGTCTAACTGGCTTCTCACATAAATGTTTTTGACAGATATTTTCAAACAGTTTTTATGAGAGGCAAAAAAACAGAGACAGAGAGACAGATGGACAAATAAGTAAGAACATGCAAACAGTATAATGAGTCGGAGCAAGCCTACTGTATAATGAACAGGAACAAGCTTACAGTATAATGAGCAGGGACAAGCCTACAGTATAATGACCAAGAACAAGCCTACTGTATAATGACCAGGAACAAGCCTACTGTATAATGAGCTGGAACAAGTCTACAGTTTAATGAACAGGAACGAGCCAACTGTAAAATGAGCAGGAACAAGCATACAGTATAATGAGCAGAAACAAGCCTACTGTAAAATGAGCAGGAACAACCCTACAGTTTAATAAGCAGGAACGAGCTTACTGTATAATGAGCTGGAACAAGCCTACAGTATAATGAGCAGGAACATGCCTACTGTATTATGAGAAGGAACAAGCTTACTGTACAATGAGCCGGTACAAACCTACAGTATAATGAGCAGAAACAAGCCTACTGTAAAATGAGAAGGAACAATCCTACAGTTTAATGAGCAGGAACGAGCTTACTGTATAATGAGCTGGAACAAGCCTACAGTATAATGAGCAGGAACATGCCTACTGTATTATGAGAAGGAACAAGCCTACTGTATAATGAGCCGGTACAAACCTACAGTATAATGAGCAGGAACAAGCCAACAGTATCATGAGCAGGAACAAGCCTACAGTATAATGAGCTGGAACAAGTCTACAGTGTAATGAGCAGGAACAAGCCTACAGTACAATGAGCAGAAACAAGCCTACTGTATAATGACTAGGAACAAGCCTACTGTATAATGAGCAGGAACAAGTCTACAGTATAATGAGCAGGAACAAGCTTACTGTATAATGAGCTGGAACAAGTCTACAGTATAATGAGCTGGAACAAGTCTACAGTATAATGAGCAGGAACATGCCTACTGTATTATGAGAAGGAACAAGCCTACTGTATAATGAGCCGGTACAAGCCTACAGTATAATGAGCAGGAACAAGCCAACAGTATAATGAGCAGGAACAAGCCTACAGTATAATGAGCTGGAACAAGTCTACAGTGTAATGAGCAGGAACAAGCCTACAGTATAATGAGCAGGAACAAGCCTACTGTATAATGACCAGGAACAAGCCTACTGTATAATGAGCTGGAACAAGTCTACAGTTTAATGAGCAGGAACGAGCCAACTGTAAAATGAGCAGGAACAAGCCTACAGTATAATGAGCAAAAACAAGCCTACTGTTAAATGAGCAGGAACAACCCTACAGTTTAATGAGCAGGAACGAGCTTACTGTATAATGAGCTGGAACAAGCCTACAGTATAATGAGCAGGAACATGCCTACTGTATTATGAGAAAGAACAAGCCTACAGTATAATGAGCTGGAACAAGTCTACAGTGCAATGAGCAGGAACAAGCCTACAGTATAATGAGCAGGAACAAGCCTACTGTATAATGACCAGGAACAAGCCTACTGTATAATGAGCTGGAACAAGTCTACAGTATAATGAGCAGGAACAAGCCTACTGAATTATGAGCTGGAACAAGTCTACAGTATAATGAGCTGGAACAAGTCTACAGTATTATGAGCAGGAACAAGCCTACTGTATTATGAGAAGGAACAAGCCTACTGTATAATGTGCCGGTACGAGTCTACAGTATAATGAGCAGGAACAAACCAACAGTATAATGAGCAGGAACAAGCCTACAGTATAATGAGCTGGAACAAGTCTACAGTGTAATGAGCAGGAACAAGCATAGAGTATAATGAGCAGGAACAAGCCTACTGTATAATGACCAGGAACAAGCCTACTGTATAATGAGCTGGAACAAGTCTACAGTATAATGAGCAGGAACAAGACTACTGTATAATGAGCTGGAACAAGCCTACAGTATAATGAGCAGGAACAAGCCTACTGTATAATGACCAGGAACAAGCCTACTGTATAATGAGCTGGAAAAAGTCTACAGTATAATGAGCAGGAACAAACCTACTGTATAATGAGCAGGAACAAGCCTACAGTATAATGAGCTGGAACAAGTCTACAGTATAATGAGCTGGAACAAGCCTACAGTATAATGAGCAGGAGCAAGCCTACATTATAATGAGCTGGAACAAGCCTACAGTATAATGAGACGGAACAAGCCTACTGTTTAATGAGCAGGAACAAGCCTATTGTATTATGAGAGAACAAGCCTACAGTAAAATGAGACGGTACAAGCCTACAGTATAACTACTAGGACCAAGCCTACTGTAAAATGAGCGGAAACGAGCCTACAGTATAATGAGCAGGAACAAGCCTACTGTATAATGAGCAGGAACAAGCCTACAGTATAATGAGCCGGAACAAGCCTACTGTAAAATGAGCAGGAACAAGCCTACAGTATTATGAGAAGGAACAAACCTACTGTATTACGAGCAGGAACAAGACTACTGTATTATTAGAAGGAACATGCCTACTGTATTATGAGAAATAACAAGCCTACTGTATAATGAGCAGGAACAAACCTACTGTATTATGAGAAGGAACAAGCCTATAGTATAATGAGCAAGAACAAGCCTACAGTATAATTAGCAGAATCAAACCTATAGTATAATGAGCAGGAACAAGCCTACAGTAACATGAGCAGGTACACGCCTACAGTATAAGGAGCAGGTACAAGTCCACTGTATAATGAGCAGGAACAAGCCTACAGTATAATGAGCTGGAACAAGTCTACAGTATAATGAGCTGGAACAAGCCTACAGTATAATGATCAGGAACAAGCCTACAGTATAATGAGCTGGAACAAGCCTACAGTATAATGAGACGGAACAAGCATACAGTTTAATGAGCAGGAACAAGCATATTGTTTTATGAGAGAACAAGCCTACAGTATAATGAGCAGGAACAAACCTACTGTATAATGAGCAGGAACAAACCTACTGTATAATGACCAGGAACAAGCCTACTGTATAATGAGCTGGAAAAAGTCTACAGTATAATGAGCAGGAACAAACCTACTGTATAATGAGCAGGAACAAGCTGACAGTATAATGAGCTGGAACAAGTCTACAGTATAATGAGCTGGAACAAGCCTACAGTATAATGAGCAGGAGCAAGCCTACAGTAAAATGAGCTGGAACAAGCCTACAGTATAATGAGACGGAACAAGCCTACTGTTTAATGAGCAGGAACAAGCCTATTGTATTATGAGAGAACAAGCCTACAGTAAAATGAGCCGGTACAAGCCTACAGTATAACTACTAGGACCAAGCCTACTGTAAAATGAGCGGAAACGAGCCTACAGTATAATGAGCAGGAACAAGCCTACTGTATAATGAGCAGGAACAAGCCTACAGTATAATGAGCCGGAACAAGCCTACTGTAAAATGAGCAGGAACAAGCCTACAGTATTATGAGATGGAACAAACCTACTGTATTACGAGCAGGAACAAGACTACTGTATTATTAGAAGGAACATGCCTACTGTATTATGAGAAGGAACAAGCCTACTGTATAATGAGCAGGAACAAACCTACTGTATTATGAGAAGGAACAAGCCTATAGTATAATGAGCAAGAACAAGCCTACAGTATAATTAGCAGAAACAAACCTATAGTATAATGAGCAGGAACAAGCCTACAGTAACATGAGCAGGTACACGCCTACAGTATAAGGAGCAGGTACAAGTCTACTGTATAATGAGCAGGAACAAGCCTACAGTATAATGAGCTGGAACAAGTCTACAGTATAATGAGCTGGAACAAGCCTACAGTATAATGATCAGGAACAAGCCTACAGTATAATGAGCTGGAACAAGCCTACAGTATAATGAGATGGAACAAGCATACAGTTTAATGAGCAGGAACAAGCATATTGTATTATGAGAGAACAAGCCTACAGTATAATGAGCCGGTACAAGCCTACAGTATAACAACTAGGACCAAGCCTACTGTAAAATGAGCGGAAACGAGCCTACAGTATAATGAGCAGGAACAAGCCTACAGTAACATGAGCAGGTACACGCCTACAGTATAAGGAGCAGGTACAAGTCTACTGTATAATGAGCAGGAACAAGCCTACTGTATAATGAGCAGGTGCAAACCTACTGTATAATCAGCAGGAACAAACCTAGAGTATAATGAGCAGGAACAAACCTATAGTATAATGACTAGAAACAAGCCTACAGTATAATGAGCAGGAACAAGCCTACTGTATAATGAGCAGGAACAAGCCTACTGTATAATGAGCAGGAACAAACCTACTGTATAATGAGCAGGAACAAGCCTACTGTATAATGAGCAGGAACAAACCTACTGTATAATGAGCAGGAACAAACCTACTGTATAATGAGCAGGAACAAGTCTAGTGTATAATGAGCAGGAACAAGCCTACTGTATAATGAGCAGGAACAAGCCTACTGTATAATGAACAGGAACAAGCCTACAGTATAATGAGAAGAAACAAACCTATATTATAATGACTAGAAACAAGCCTACATTATAATGAGCAGGAACAAACGTACTGTATAATGAGCAGGAACAAACCTACTGTATAATGAGCAGGAACAAACATACTGAATAATGAGCAGGAACAAGCCTACTGTATAATGAGCAGGAACAAGCCTACTATATAATGAGCAGGTACAAGTCTACTGTATAAAAAGCAGGAACAAGCCTACTGTATAATGAGCAGGAACAAGCCTACTGTATAATGAGCAGGAACAAACCTACTGTATAATCAGCAGGAACAAACCTACAGTATAATGAGCAGGAACAAGCCTACTGTACAATGAGCGGGAACAAGCCTATTGTATAATGAACAGAAAAATGCCTACAGTATTATGACTAGGAACAAGCCTACTGTATATTGAGCAGAACAAGCCTACAGTAAAATGAGCAGGAACAAGTCTACAGTATAATGAGCAGGAACGAGCCGACTGTATAATGAGCGGAACAAACCTACTATATAATGAGCAGGAACAAGCCTACAGTATAATGAGCAGGAACAAGACTACTGTATAATGAACAGGAACAAGCCTACTGTATAACGACCAGGAACAAGCCTACTGTATAATTACCAGGAACAAGCCTACTGTATAATGACCAGGAATAAGCCAACAGTATAATGACCAGGAACAAGCCTACAGTATAATGAGCAAGAACAAGCCTACTGTATAATGACCAGGAACAAGCCAACAGTATAATGACCAGGAACAAGCCTACAGTATAATGACCAGGAACAAGCCAACAGTATAATGACCAGAATCAAGCCTACAGTATAATGACCAGGAACAAGCCTACAGTATAATGACCAGGAACAAGCCAACAGTATAATGACCAGAATCAAGCCTACAGTATAATGACCAGGAACAAGCCTACTGTATAATGACCAGGAACAAGCCTACTGTATAATGACCAGGAGTAAGCCAACAGTATAATGACCAGGAACAAGCCTACTGTATACTGAGCAAGAACAAGCCTACTGTATAATGACCAGGAACAAGCCAACAGTATAATGACGAGGAACAAGCCTACAGTATAATGACCAGAAACAAGCCTACAGTATAATGACCAGGAACAAGCCTACTGTATAAGGACCAGTAACAAGCCAACAGTAAAATGACCAGGAACAAGCCTACTGTATAATGACCAGGAACAAGCCTACTGTATAATGACCAGGAGTAAGCCAACAGTATAATGACCAGGAACAAGCCTACTGTATAATGACCAGGAACAAGCCTACTGTATAATGACCAGGAACAAGCCTACTGTATAATGACCAGGAACAAGCCTACTGTATAATGACCAGAAACAAGCCTACTGTATAATGACCAGGAACAAGACTACAGTATAATGACCAGGAACAAGCCTACTGTATAATGACCAGGAACAAGCCTACAGTATAATGAGCAGGAACAAGCCTACTGTATAATGACCAGGAATAAGCCTACTGTATAATGATACGTTATTATGATCAGCAATGTGTCTTAAAACACATTTTTCATATACAAACATGACCTTTGGATAGATAATATAAATGAGTATAAACAATTGTTTAATACTTTTATACTGCCCCTATAGTTTTCTATATTTCAATGCAATGAGACATCACATCTCATTGATTAGAATAATCCTGACAAAAAATAAAATTTATGAAAGTTATTTCTATTCTATCCTTGATGCGACACCAACGCAATGTTAAATTGCGAAATGATGTTGTACTATTTCCTGTGATGTTACCTTGGAATTATAGTTAGTAATTAGAGTGCTACCAAATAAATAATTGAATATATTTTTGTATAACTTAGTGCCATACAAGTTTGATGATAGGACCAATATAAGTGTATTGGGGTTTAATGCCATTTCCAACACACATCAGGTTATGTATGGCACATCCTGTTTTATTGGTGGAGTGATCTGAGTAAAACCAACATCCTTCCGCAAGTAACTGGCAAACTTTCTCACATAAATGAGAATCTTAAAGGGAGCATATCAGGAAAAACACCAGAATTGTCTTAAAGAATAAAATTGTTTTAAAGACAAGAAATGTCACTGGTAAGCGTCGCAATCCCCGCCCTCTCCCCCCCCCCCCCCCCCCACTCTCCAAATGGTCCGAAAAGAACAACATATTTTATAATAGGTATCGATGTATCCATGAATATCAAGAGTAACAGACTGACGTTTCAGACTAAACATGCAGTTTCATGTTTTTTTTACATTAAAGCGTGACATTGACCTTTGTATAATCAATACAAAAAATGAAAATAAATAAATGGGCGGGGTTGGGGGTGCCGGGGGAAAGGGTGAGGGTGAGGGTCTTTGCGTTAGTAACAAAGTTGAAATTGGGCAGAGTATTTGATTTAATACAAAAAAAAATTAACAAAAAAGGTGGGGATTTTGGGGGGAGGGTATGGGTGAGGGTCTTGGGTCAGAACTTGATTAAATACAAAACAAAAAAATGGGCGGGGATGGGATGTTGGGGTAGGGGTGGAGGGTCTTTGGGTTTACAAATTGAAATGGGGCAGAGTATTTGAATTAATACAATACAAAAATTAAAAAAAATCAAAATGGGCGGGGACTGGGGTGATGGGGAAGGGATGAGGGTGAGGGTCTTTTTGTTGGTAACACATTTGAAATTGGGCAGAGTATTTGATTTAATACAAAACAAAATTTTAAAATAAGGTGGGGATTAGGGTGGGAGGGTAGGGTGAGGGTCTTGGGGTCAGTAACAAAGTTTGAATGGGGCAGAGTATTTGATTTAACACAAAACAAAATTTAAAAAAAAATGGGCGGGGATGGGGGGTAGTGGGTAGAGAATCTTTGGGTCTGTTACAAAGTTGAGATGGGGCAGGGTATTTGATTTAATATAATACAAAAAATTGAAAAGGAATAAAAAGGGCGAGGGTGGGGTTGGGGGGAAGGGTGTGGGTTTTTGGGTTGGAAGCGAAGTTAGAATTGGGCAGAGTATTTGATTTAATACAAAACAAAATTTAAAAAAAAGTTGGACGGGGATGGGGATGTGGGGGTAGGGGGGTAGGGGTGAGGGTCTTTAGGTAGGAAACAAAGTTAAAATTGGGCAGAGTATTTGGTTTAACACAAAACAAAACTAAAAAAAAATAAAAAATTGGGCGGGGATGGGGGTGGGGGTGGGGGTGAGGTATTTGGGTTGGTTACAAAGTTGAAATTAGGCAGAGTTTTTGATTTACTTGTAATACAAAACAAAATTTTAAACGAAAATGGGCTGGGATGGGGTGTAGGGGTAGTGGGGGGAGAATCTTTGGGTCTGTTACAAAGTTGAGATGGGGCAGGGTATTTGATTTAATATAATACAAAAATTTGAAGAAGAAAAAAGAGGGCGAAGGTAGGGGTGTGGGGAAGGGTGTGGATCTTTGGGTTGGAAGCAAAGTTAGAATTAGGCAGAGTATTTGAATTAATACAAAACAAAATTTAAAAAAAGTTGGGCGGGGATGGGGGATGTGGGGGTAGGGGGGTAGGGTTGAGGGTCTTTAGGTAGGAAACAAAGTTAAAATTGGGCAGAGTATTTGATTTAACACAAAACAAAATTAAAAAAAAAAGAAAATTGGGCAGGGATGGGGGTGGGGGTGAGGGTGAGGTATTTGGGTTGGTTACAAAGTTGAAATTGGGCAGAGTTTTTGATTTACTTTGATTTAATACAAAACAAAATTAAAAAAAGAAAAATGAAGGGCATGGGGTGTGTGGGGGTAAGGGGGTAGGGGTGAGGGTCTTTGGGTAGGTAACAAAGTTAATATGGGGCAGAGTATTTCAATTAACACTAAACAAAATTAAAAAAAAGAAAAAATTGGGCGGGGATTGGTGTGGGGGGAAGGGACGATGGTGAGGGTGAGGGTCTTGGGGTCAGTAAAGTTAAAATGGGGCAGAGTATTTGATTTAATACAAAACCAAATTTTAAAAAAATGGTGTGGCTGGGTGGGGGTCTTTGTTGGTCTCGGGCAGGAAAGTCCATTTACTAGGTCAAGGTCAGTGATGTTAACATTTTTTAGTTGTTGGTGATCAACTTTCAGAATTAATAGTACTACTGAAAAATAAAATTGATTTAAAAAGCATCAAACCCGCGCTAAACAAAAAAAACTTTTAACTTAAGGTTTTAAAGCCCATAGTATGGAAATGTATGTAAGTTAGCTATATATATTGTTTCTACAACATGATGTAAATGTGCTCGTGAATTTTAGTCACCAAAACATCAGTGGTTTGTTCAGAAACAGTGAAAATACTCAGCTAAACATAAAACTTTAACCAAACCAAAGCTAAACAAAAAAGTTTAACCTAAGGTTTAAGAGCCAAATGTGAATTTAGGTAAGTTAGCTATATACATTGTTTGTATAATATGATATGAATGTGTTTATGAAGCTTAGTCACCGGAACAGGAGTTGTTTGTTTAGAAACAGAGAAAAAGCCGAGCTAAACATAAAACTTTAACCAGCGGACGACGACAACGATGACGACGACGACGTCAGCCAGGGTCATGACAATAGCTCTTCGTTTTTTCAAAAAGACGAGCTGAAAATCCATATATGCATGACAAAGTTACACGCAGGAAACGAAATCTCACACAGACTTTCTCCGTGGTGATTGATATGCGACATTGTGTCTCATTATCATTCGTCTCCCACCACTGATTCAAGTAGGGAAATTATCAGTTACTTGCGGAGATGTGGTGTGCTCGAGTTCTGGTTAATCCCAGAAGACAGTGGTTAGGTTAACTGGTCGTCTATTAGCCCTCGATGGCATAAAATGACGCTAAATATTCAATCAATCAATCACACAGACTCAAAGTGTGTTTTCAAACAAACCCGAAGTGTGACCTTGACCTTTTAATAACGGGTGTGTGTCTTACTCACGACTCGTCGTCATATGATATATGTTGATCATTTGTAGCAAGTATTAACAAAATCCATCTATGCCTGACAAAGTTACAGGAAATACCGGACGACGGGAGGAACGGACGGACGGACACTGCGATTACTACATGCCACCACAAAAACCTTTTTTTTTTGGTTGGGGGCATAAAAACAACAAAATAACATAAAAAACATCAACAAATGAATATGCAGAATGAACCTAGAACCTATTTCCTGCAGAACTGCAGAGTTTCAGCAAATTGTATCGTATTACTCAAATTGTCGCTTCTTACGAATGAGCCACAGTTATCCTATTTTGCTATCACTCACATGTTTCCATTGAACCACACTGGGGTTGGTAATTTAACAACAATAAAAAACATGACAAAAATAATATAATGGACATGAGACCCATTTGGAGGATTCCTACGTCGACTTACCGCATATGTTGCCATTTCTGGTCGGTAAATGGCATCTTTATGGCTAGAATCATAAAATATATTGAATCCTTTTTACAAAACCTACTTCTAATCAATATATTCTGCCATCAAACGTTATCGTGCACAGGTATGTCCTTTGTCTTTCCACACAAAAATAACACGGACGAGCACGAGAAAACGGTAAGTCACCGAATAGGTGAGAACATGTCAGTTGTACCGAAAAACGACAAGCGTGTAAATTAAAAAACGAACGCAACATTGTGCCGAGGGCAAAATACGAGGAGAATTATTATTTTAAATTCAAACAATATTAATAGAATTATCTTTACTATGAATTGACAGATTTCTCAGTCAATCAATTTTGATATGTCCACTGTTTCAAAATGTAGAAATATAATTTGTCGTTATATATTCCAGCCGTCCAGTTCAGAAGAGGTGCATGGCTACAGACCAGGGTTGCGTTTTTTGTCTGGTTCCCTTAAATTATCGCGTACTGGGTCCAAATTTAAGACTGAGCGAGTGCCCAGAATAATGTGTTGGCTAACATTAACACACGTTTAACCAAACTGAACACAGTCTTGTTAACTTATTAATGTGCGTGAGTATTTACCTTGCACCCATGAAATTCCGTATATATCCATAGATAATATTTGGTATCTGAACGTAAGTTTTGATACCCCAAAACCAATACATAACTAAATATGTGTCATATCAGGAAGACAAAGAAGAAGAAGAAGAAGAAGAAAAAGCAGATCAAGAGCAACAGCAACAACAAAGCAGGAGCGAGAGCAAAGCAGTAGCAGGAGCAAAGCAAGAGTAGAAACAGGAACAAGAACAAGACTAAGAGTAAGAGCAGGAACAAGAGCATGAGTAAGAACAGGAGCAAGAACAAGAGCACGAACAAGAGCAAAAGTAAGACCAAGAGCATATGCAAGAGCAAGAACAAGAGCAAGAGCAATAATAAGAGTAAGAAGAGGAGCAAGATCAGGAGAAAAAGCAACAGCAACATCAACAACAACAGCAAGAACAAGAGCACGAGCAAGAGCAAGAGCAAAAGCAAGAGCAAAAACAAGAACAAGAACAATAGCATGAGCAAGAGCAAGAGCAAGAATAAGAGCAAGATCACGAACAAGAACAAGAACAAGAGCAATAGCAAGAACAAGAGCAAGAGCAAAAACAATAATAAGAACAAGAACAATAGCAAGAACAAGAGCAAGAACAAGCGCAAGATCATGAACAAGTACAAGAACAAGAACAAGAGCAAGAGTAAAAACAGGAGCAATGACAATAACAATAGCAAGAACAAGAACAGGAGCAAGATTAAGAGAAAGAGCAAGAGCAAGAACAAGAGCTAGAACAAGAACAAAAACAAGAGAACAAGAACAAGAACAAGAGCAAACAAAAGAATAAGAACATGAACAGGAGCAAGAACCAGAACAATAGCAAGAGCAAGAACAAGAACAAGAAAAGTTTTGATACCCCAAAACCGATACATTACTAAATAGGTATCTTACCAGGAAAACCAAGACGAAGAAGAAGCAGATCAAGAGCAACAACAACAGCAGAGACAAATGTAAGAGCAAAGCAGGAACAAAAACAAAATCAAGAGCAGGGGTAAGTACAGGAGCAAGAATAAGAACAAGAACAATAGCAAGAACAGGAGCACGAACAAGAGCAAGAGCAAGAGCAAGAACAGGAGCAAGTACAAGAGCAAGAGCAAGAGCAAGAGCAAGAGCAAAAGCAATAGCATGAGCAAGAACAAGAACAAGAACAAGAACAAAAGCAAGAGCAAGAAAAGGAGCAAGAGCAAGAACAAGGACAGGAGCAATATCAAAAGCAAGAGCAAGAACAAGAGCAAGAACAGGAGCACGAACAAGAACAATAGCAAGACCAAGAACAAGAACAAAAACAAGAACAAGAACAAGAACAAAAACAAGAACAAAAACAAGAACAAGGACAAGAACAAAAACAAGAACAAGAGCAATACCAATACCAAGAACAATACCAAAAGCAAGAACAAGAACAAGAGCAAGAACAGGAGCAAGAAATGCATTTATCGAACACTGAACACATAGCCATTGGTAATAAGTAGCTTGTTCATTTTTAGGTAGTCGCAGAACTCATGCAAATGTTCCAATGTTCGAATATGTACAAAGCAATATGAGTTTAGTTAGCATTTCCAACTGATATACACAGCTCTAATTTCTTGGGCGCTACCGTAACTGGGGAGGGGGTGGGGTAATTGGTAAGTGAGACATTTAGGCTAGATTAATATCACTAATAACGATTCAAAGTTACTAGTTTAATATTAATACTTAGACACAAAGTAAGCGCTATCATATTGATATATAGTTCATAAACGCAGGTTGTGCTACTGAGTTGTGCATCGTTACTTTAAGTATCCACAAGGGCACCGGATCAAACATCACTTTTACCATTTTCTGTGCCGCTTATTTGATGAACTGAATGTCTGAAAATACAAACAAATTTTGTTACAGAATACATATCATTCTATACCTGTAGGTGTATAACCAATCACCTACCATAGATGTTACCACGTGACCTTACAATATGTAGAAGATTATTAGATTCAATAACTTTTATATTGTACAGTTCAAAATTCAAGATGGCGATTAAAGAATACAAGAGCAACGCAAGCGGATGCAGACGCTCGTCTTTTTTCCAAATCTATGACATGTAAGTAGGTCAACGTCAGTGAAGTAAACTTTTTAAACATTATGATGATTAGTTAAAAAATCAAATACTATCACTGAAAAAAATAAAATAGATTTTAAAAAATCACAAAAATATGTCGAAGAAGAGCGTTAACTCGACTATTCTAGCCTTGTCACAGAACAGTATATTATAATTTACCAACAGAAACACTGATATATCTGTATGAATTAAACCATCTTTCATATCAGCAAAATAGTAGATACATATATGTGCAAGTAGGACTATTAGGGCAGAATATACACTATGTCTATGTCTGAAATACATTTAATTTAATACATTTTTTTTTATTCTGGGTGTGGACGTAGGGAGGTTTGTGCCAAAGTTTAACAAACAGGGCTGTTTAGTTTTAATACAATAAAAAAGGTTGGAAGCGGGGGTGTCTTGGGGTTGGTAACAAAGTTGAAAAGCGACAGTTTATGTAATTCAATACAGAACAAAATTTATAAAAAAACAATTGGAGGGGGTTGGTGGGGTGTCTTGGGGTTGGCAACAAAGTTGAAATGGGGCAAAGTATTTGAATTAAAACTATATTATTTGATTTAATACTAACAACATTTTAAAAATAAATGGGTGGGAATGGTGGGGGTGTATGGGTGAGGGTGTTGGGATCGGTCACAAAGTTGAAATGGGGCAGCGTTTTTGATTTAATACAAAACAAAACTTTAAAAAAAATAAAATAAAATGTGCGGGGATAGTGGATAGGGGTAAGGATTTTTGGGTCTGTAACAAAGTTGAAAAGGGAATGAGTATAAAAGATTTGATCTAATACAACATAATTTTTATAAAAATTGGCAATAGGGTAGGGGTTTTGGTTGGGCTTGGGGAGGTAGCCAAGAAGATAAGGGACAATTGACCTAGCAAATTAAAACAATGATACAAAGTTTTTCCAATCTTTGTTGTATTTATCAATCTGGATACAATTACATGTACAATAATTCATATATATACCCAGTTTTGGCCCATAAAACTTCTCTACGGATAATGACAGTATTAACCAAGTCCTTTAAATAGGTCAAGGTCAGTGATATAAACTTATTTATGGTTGATGGTGATCAGTTTACAGAAATAATAGTATTAATGAAAATAAGATTGATTTTAAAAATATCAAACCCGAACAAAACACAATATTTTACGTAGGGTGTTAAATCACAAAGTAAAGAAGATTAGGTAAGTTAGCTATATACATTGTTTTTATAACGTAATATGAATGTGTTTATGAAGTTAAGTCTCCAACACATTAGAAGTTTGTTCAGAAACAGAGAAAAGGCTGAGCTAAACATAAAAAATTAACCAAACCCGAGCTGAACAAAATTTTAACCTAAGGTTTAAGTGCCCAAAGTACGGAAATTTAGGTAAGTTAGCAATGCACATTGTTTCTATAACATAATATGAATGTGTTTATGAAGTTTAGTCACCATAACATAGTTAGTTTGTTCAGAAACAGAGAAAAAGTTGAGCTAAACATAAAACTTTACCGGCGGACGACAACGACGACGAGACGACGCCGACGCCAGGGTCATGAAAATAAAAGAGAATTAAAGTTTTATTTCTACCTCCTTCATCTGTAGGTCCGGAGTACTCAAGGGAGATAATGGTGGTGTGAGTCCTTCGTTGTTTTGTTTATCAAAAAGCCGAGTTAAAAAATTCAAAATATTTCAAGACCAATAACATAGAATCATGGTGCCAATTTTCGTCTTAACTAAAGCACTTTCATATAGCCTCAATGCAGTCGTAAATACTTGTATCAATATTTATGTTTTGATATGGTGACATTGGCGGATACATATTATTAAAAAATACAGAATTCTGTATTTTGTATACTGATATGACGACAAAATGGTGCGTACGTATTACTAAAGAATACAGAATTCAATTCTGTATTTTGTATGCTGATATAGTGACGAATTGGTTCATATGTATTACTAAATAATACAGAGTTCTGTATTTCGTAATCTGATATGATGACAAATTGGTGCATACTTATTTTTAAAGAATATAGTATTCTGTATTTTGTATTCTGATATGGTGACGAATTGGCGCATACATATTACTAAAAATACAAAATAATGTAATTTGTATTTTGATATAATGACAAATTGGTGCATACATATAACTAAATAATACAGAATTCTGTATTTTTTATTCTGATATGGTGACGAATTGGTGCATCCATATTGATAAAGAATACAGAATTCTGCATTTTGTATTCTGATATGATGATAAATTGGTGCATACGTATTACTAAACTAAACAGAATTCTGTATTTTGTATTCTGATATGATGACAAATTTGTGCATATGTATAATTAAAAAACATTACAGAATTCTGTATTTTATATTCAGATATGGTGACGAATTGGCGCATATTATAAATAAAGAATACAGAATTCCGTATTTTGTATTCTGATTTGATAACGAATTGGCGCATACGTATAACTAAAGAATACAAATTAAATGATTGAATATTAAGCGTCATTTTTATGCCATCGAGGGCTAACAGACGATCTGTTAACCTACCACTGTTTGCTAGGATTAACCAGTAACCGAGCACACCCCATCTCCGCAAGTAACTGATAACTTTCCCACTTGAATTAGCGATGAGAGACGAATGATAATGAGACACAATGTCGTATATCAATCATCACGGAGACTGTTGCCCGAGGGGATTCGAACTCACGACCCATGGATTGATAGTCAGACGCGTAACCGATTGAGCTAATCGGGCCCGGCTAAAAAATACAGAATTCTGTTTTCAATTTGATATGGTGCCGAATTGGCGCATAAGTATTTCATGAATTATACATAATTCTGTATTTCGTATTCTGATATTGTGACCAATTGGTGACAAGTTCATAACACATGTTTTAACGCCTACGACATTTGTATAAAGGATATAGCTTTAGTAGTGATATATACTCAGATTTAACCATGATGCAATGCAGTAACTGCACAATTACATACGTCTCACTACACAGTCACGCCCCCCTTTTGCCCCACGGTAACATGATTCATACGCTTAAAAAAGGTACTTTGGTTATGAAATGTTTTCAAAATGGTTCATTAGGGTTGTGATTTCTTGCTGCAGATGAGTAGAGCAAATGTTGGCATAGCATTTACTGCAATAAGACAATTCCATATGCATGTAAGGGTGTCACTGCACCCTCTTTAAAAAAACAAGCTGGTCAACCAACCAGTTATTGTGCATATTATGTGGGTTTACAGTCCTGCTATGAAAAAAAAACTACTTAAAAAATATTCTATGTGGAATTCTTTTTTTACCATTGAAATCTTAGACCTTATCTTATATAGAACATAGAACAAAATTCAACTATGTAGTGAGACCTTTATTTTACAGAATGAATTAAAAGAAATAAAATTCTGAGCATATTTTAGGAGAAAATACCTTTTTGTAAATGCCATAAAATCCCCTTCTTCCAGAATGTCGTCTAGAAGCGTTTGGAAATCCTCCGGGGACCTGCTGGAAATGTAAGGAGCAGCTATTTTAATATGTAATCAGGCGATATAAGAGTTAAGTGATGCAAAAATGTACAACCTGTAAATTAAAAGAAAAGTAATTGAATATACATGTAGTCTATATATAACATATAAAAAAGTAAATTTCTTAGTATCCGGCAGTAAATATCAAACAGCTCATTCAATTTCAATAAATACTTAAGACGATTGCTATAGTTTTTGTCACATTTTTTCCTATGAATAGAAATGTATAAAACTTCCGTGTTACCGTAGAAATGTTTTTGGTATTACCTTTTCAGAAACATTCCCGTCTTTGAAATAATAAAGATTTAACAAGCAATACGATTTTTTTAGAATTGTTTGCATCTAGTATTTTATTAAAACTTTACCTGTATGCATACATGTAACTATTGATTATCATGGAAATGGTAATTATAAGCTTGAATTCAACTGTTTAGTGTTTTTAAAAACAAAACCATTTCATCAGAGTGACAATTGTTTTTCAATTTTGTAATAAAAATATAGCTATTTTTATACATGTTGCAAGAAATAAACACGTCGTCTGGGAATAAACATTTATATACTCACCCAGTATATCTGTTGGACAACCGCATACCGATTGTTCCGTCTTCTTGTTTGAAGAAAGGGTTTTCTCCATCAGTCCTGTTGTTCAACGTTACTCTATCGCCCGTGGTGTTTGAGAAAGAGCTATAACCATCGTATATGTTGGTGCTCCTGTTTCCGTTTGTTTCGCCTGCCACCACTATCTCATTGTTCGCGTTGGCATTGCGAGGGACTTTGTAATTACTGAAAAACCATGTACAAACATAATATCAATTCAAAGTATAACTTTTATAATTATCAAGTCTAAGATACATTGACTGGATCTATTGCGTATTTTCTATGTTACTATAAATAAAATTGTGCATATTTTGTAATTCTCGGTAAAGTGTATATTTGTTATAGAAATAAAATACGACATATACAAGAAAATGTTAAGCACACTTCCGGAAGCAGATTCACAAAAGCTTCAAATTAAAGCTTTTTTTCCGTTATTTTTTTCACATAATGACTTTATTGCTTCAAGTCTAAATGTATGCTTAATATATGTACTTAAGTGAATACAATATTGTTAAAACTAAGCACACCTTCGATTAGGTAGGCTAATGGTACGCATAAACGAATGGAATATTATCAGATACTCGACAAAACAACACATTATTTTTCGATTAACAAATACTTCAATAATATGCCTTAACATTATTTTAATTTAAAATTGTTTCCTAGGATATATTCGCGTCAATTTGCAGCATTGATATCATTGATTTTTTTATTTTTACTTGTGTTTTTTTTTTAAATATTCATTTAATTTTGTCCGATAGCGAACAGTTTGTGTTGTCGTACATGGACACTTTGTGACAAATATGTATTTGTTTAAACAGAGACGACAAAAAATTACCATGACAACATTTTAATTGAGAAATGAAATAAAAAGGATCACAATTAATTCAAATAGTTTGCAAATGGTCTATCTACAAAACAAACAAATGAGTTTGGACTCATATTGATCAAATAATCAATTCGAGGTTCTTTAGTGATTTACAAAATCTGTTCAATGGTGTTGTTCTTGTTACGTATATCTTAGATGAAGCACGTCTTACATGGCGGATATCTCCTACCCTAGACATTGTAACATCATTATTATATAAGATTGAATGTCATCGTAGAACTGATTTGCTTTTTCCTACAATATTGTTTGTATCTGTCTTTTATATAAAGCATCTAATGCAAAAACGCACAACGTACCTATCTCTTCCACCGTACATGGCATTGCTGTGCTGGAACGTCACTGTGCGACCACGTGACCAGGGCTTGTCTTGTGATTGGTGGCAGGACACCACGTGGTGTGATGGCGTTTCTACGTCATCATATCTAGACGCATGCCTTGAAAACATGATAAGCAAAATAATCAGACGACTGGGTGCAAACAGAATTAAAACAGACAGTCCACGTATTGGTTTTGCATCTTTGATTAAAGCAGGGCTGTTGTGTAGCTGATAGAGTGTTGGTTGCTCACGCCAGAGGTTGTGGGTTCAATCCCCAGCTCGACAAAATGCCTCCCAAAAACAGCATTTAATAGTAGGAAGTGGACTCGAGATCGGTTCATATACATTCTAACCTTTTAACAATCAAACTTAAATAAATTAGTATAAACTCAGCCATTCGTGCAAAAAAGTGTCAAGTTCATATAAAATAAGCAGGTATTTAGTATCGTTTTGCATAAATGGAAAATCTAAAGAAATAATATTCACAGGACATAGACATCCACAAATCAGTTCATTTCAGAAAAGAGAAAAGAAGAGACATGAAAGAAATAGGAAAAAGTTAAGTGTGGACTTGGTTCGTGTGTTGCTGATTACTCACGAGCTGGACGAAGTTGTACCACCACTATTTTGTGAAGATGAACTGCTCGGACTTGGTGGCAGGGAATGCTTCCCTCTGAAATGGAAGAGTAGAAGTATGATGATTTGGTCAATCTTATTTGAAAAAAAAATCGAGTTTGGACAATCAATACATTCATAATAACTACTTATATTTTCAAAATAAAAGTATACATATTAAGATGCACAATAGTTATACTTTTGATTTGCCGTTGGACTATATACAGCACATAAACTGCCCTTTCACAAAGAGCTTTTAAGTAAGTTTGTCCTGTTCGACATATATTTTCTTAATTATTTCATTTTTCGAAATTAATTAATACTGTATTTAATAACGATGACGGATCATCAGCAGTTTTAATTTTGGTTCTATGTTGTATTCAGTCTTGGTACTTTGTATACGCCTGTCGTTGTGCCCGTAGTATGTTTTAGAAAATGTTTAATGTTTGCTCATTTAACTCTGTGAGTCGTCATGTGGTTCCCTTGCATGGTTCTTATTTGCTAATGAATAACTAAGGTTAGATAATAACACATTGTATGCCTTAGTATTAGTGTACATATATTTTCATACTTTTATACATCCCAACAACACAACTACACAGCTATGTGTGTGCAATTACTAAATTGATTGAGAAGAAAATAAGAAATAATTATACAATTCTTTATCTCAAAGAACATTCTGCAAACACAGCCAATGCTACAAGACAACAAAAACAGCGTAAAGACTGATGGTCCAAACATAGGTAAGTGCATGGCTAACTACCGTAGAACCATGACCATTTTCTCAAATATTTTATTGCAAAAGCCGTGTTAAGTAAAATACGCTCATGTTGTTTATAAATACACACATAACATGACAAGTGTGAAAATGGATCTCAAAGGTATACAAGTCACACTATGGCATAAAGGTTACAAAGGTATACAAGTCACACTATGGCATAAAGGTTACAAAGGGGAACAGTCCGCAGGTTCATTTGAAGTATCAGTTTGGAATTGTCCTCTTGTATTAAAACACAGTACTGTTACTTTATCTAAATTCATTTTGGTCTTCTTGCATGTTATCTTTTATCATGTAGTCGCTACTTTTGATTTCACTGTTTCGTTGTTTGATGTGATGACGAGGGAAGAGTGAAGTTGGATGATACTGACCGTTCCAAGGTGGTGACCGCTCTTGTTATTTCTTCTCACTTCTTTCTATTATATGATTATTGCATTTATTCTTATTCTTTACATTGATTATGTTTATATATGTTTCTGTGGTGGTCATATCATTGGGCTTTTAAATACAGTCAAACCTGTCTTAAGCAGCCAGTCAGGGGGAGATTAAAAGTGGCCTTTTACGACAGGCGGTTGCTTAATACAGGTTACTCTGTTCTCAAAGCATAGAAAGTGGATTTAACAGATATGACTGCTTAAGACAAGTGGCTGCTTAATAGAGGTGACCACTTACACAGGTTTTACTGTACTCCTATTACACACACATATATACATTTTTTTTATTTCTGATTATTCGAATCGTCATCCATCGTGCTCAACGTTTACTTACCCTGCCATCTGTTCGGAATGTATGTCTCTGGAAGAATACCTCTTTACCACGGACGTGTTTAATGTATCATTGTGCTTTATTGGCGGTGGTGAAATATACACGGATCCTCTATAACAGAAAGTCTGATTGTTTACCAAGGCTTAATTCATATACGAACCATATTATTTAATGGATTTATTTAGAGGTTAAATCGTAAACAATAAATTATGGCAACGCTTGTTTTATCTGAGTATGTTGAGGGAGTAATATACATAAACAACATCGCTCACTCCCGGCTAACACCTGCTAAAGGTCTCGCTTAAGAGTTACCTCCCCTACATGACGGTAGCCAGATTATTACGTCTGACAAGTTAGAGCTGTGTTATTTGGTTTTGTATAGTATTTTTGAAAATGCTTTAAATGCTTATGTTTTTTTCTACAGATGAGAAGAATGGAACATTGTCATGAGTTGTGCCAAGTTTAGCTGACACTGGTTGCTGTTTGATGAATATATAACATAAGATGCGAAGTGATACACTGCAAGAATTGAACAGAATTGTCAAAAATGAAGGGGTGTCCTCATACCAAGGATATTTTGAAAAAGCACCCTGGTCAACTCCACGTTTTTTTTCTGCATATTTGGAGCACCAGACAGATCACAATCTCTGGAAATAATATGCTTTCAGAACGATCAGTAATGTGTTTTTCAGAAGTTCATATCTCTATAATTTATGTAGAACAGTGCAAAGATAATTGTTGTGTGAGGCGTTTAGCGGTATTGTATTTTGAAGTAACACTTAATTTTGTCCAGGATACTGAGATAACAGCATCACTTTAACGTGTTTTTAAAGTCGCCAAACACTATGAACAACATCTGTTGTGAACGTATTTTAAATTAATAACTTATGGGGGTTCTTCTGCAAGCGCACATATCAAACTAAGATATATACTAGCAGGAGTTTGGTTTTATTGGGCCTATTTCTGATTAGTAATTAAATATGTAGCACTCTTAACACCCGCCCCGTCCACCGACCACTAACACCAACTCAGCTTGGAAGTCATAGTTGGTTATTAAAATTGGAATTAATTTCACTTTTATATTTCATGGATGGCAACTGATTAATTTTGCGTCTAACTGTTGATAAGGTGTTAGCTGTCAGTTCTCATAGTATTGATTATTTGATTGATTGATTGATTGATTGATTGATTGATTGAATATTTAGCGTCAATTTATTCCATCGAGGGCTAACAGACGATCAGTTAACCTCACCACTTTTCCTGGGATCCTGGAAGGTTTACCAGTTCTCGAGCACACCCCATCTCCTCAAGTAGCTTCCATAGTAACGTTAATGATTATTATACATAATTTTAAATAGTGACAGTCGATAGATCTATATCAAGCAGATGTTTTTGATCATAGTTTTATATTTGATTGTGACTGATTACCTGCGTGTACGCCTATAGAATATGAATATACCAACAGCAACCACTACGAGCAGAGTAGCAGCTAACGCTCCAATCACAGCCGATTCTATAGTGATGACGTCATCAACACGAGATTCAACTGGAATTAAAATAACCCAATCGTTAAAGTGTTGTGGCTGTAGATATATAAATAGTATGTGTAAATCAACATTGTATCTAAATAAAATTAAATAAGACATTTAAGTAATATAAGAATAAGTATGTACCAGCGAGTTACTAACTGTCATCACCATTATTGTCTCTTAATAGAGTCTCACGTGCACATCGTTTTAATCTGCTGTGATACGTTACGTAACATTAACTAATCATACCTTAAGTAAAATACTAAATTATATATACTCAAAGGCAAGCTCTCGTTCAGCGGGTAACAGTCTTTATCGAATTTTGTCATGTTAACTACTCAAGCGGGTAACAGTCTTTATCGAATTCTGTCATGTTAACTACTCAAGCGGGTAACAGTCTTTATCGAATTCCGTCACGTTAACTACTCAAGCGGGTTACAGTCTTTATCGAATTCCATCACGTTAACTACTCAAGCGGGTAACAGTCTTTATCGAATTCCGTCACGTTAACTACTCAAGCGGGTAACAGTCTTTATCGATTTCCGTCATGTTAACTACTCAAGCGGGTAACAGTCTTTATCGAATTCTGTCACGTTAACTACTCAAGTGGGTAACAGTCTTTATCGAATTCCGTCACGTTAATTACTCAAGCGGGTAACAGTCTTTATCGGATTTCGTCATGTTAACTACTCAAGCGGGAGCAGCATTTATAGAACTACGTCACGTTAACTACTATTGCGGGTAACAGTCTTTAAAGAACTACGTCACGTTAATTACTATTACGTGTAACAGTCTTTATAGAACTGTGTCACGTTAACTACACAAGCGGGTAACATTATTTCATCGACCTGCATTTATAAGTGGATTTGTTTTTTTCAATATAATTATAAATGATACATATAGTGAAGATATTTACATTATTCTAAAGCAGTAAATATCTGTTTTCGTTATCACAACAAATAAATATTACATTCTGTTGAGCGTCACAATAATATTATAAACCTTTTTCTCGGTTAACAGTAATTTCTCAAGTGAACACTTTTACTGTCACCCTCATCATAATGTTATGATATTTGTATTCCGCAATGAAGAGTAAATATAAAACTTGAATAAGCAATACATTATTTCATTTTATAAGGACGTATAAGACAGTTTTACATAAGGATGCTATTTAGAACGAAACTTACTTTCTTTAGAACAATCCATTCCCCTATAATTTTCCAAACACTTGCAGACGACATCGCCTTTTACTGAAACGCAATCGCCGTGGATACAGGTATTCCAGTTACAGTAATATCCCTTTGTAACTACTTCATATGACGTGTTGGCGCAGTCACTGACCCTCGGATCATTAGATACTGTCGTAGGCGTGTTGGTAATGGATTCAGTATTTGAATTGCTGTGTGATACGGTTTCAGAAGCATAAATGGCCGACATAGTAAAATGTGTAGTCTTCGCAAGCGTTGTTGATTTAACACGTGGACTACCGTTGATTTCCGGTATCGATGACATAGACGCCATTGTAGAATTATTCCGATCAAACCCAGCTACTTTTGCAGACGTACCAGCGTGAGCAGCCTTTGATGAGATAGATAATATTGCTGTCACCTTACTCTGCTTTGATGAAAATGGTGAAATTGTGATTGGGTGTGTAAAACCTTGAGACCCAACACCACTTGTAGAATTAGACACAGTGTGTTTATCAGTAGCATGTCTATGTGTTGTTGCTGGTTCGAGTTCTTTAGGAAGTGGATCAGTAACCTCTGCTCGTGTTAATGTTGTAGGATATTCAGGCAAATGCTCTGTGTTGTTTCGATATTCTGGTGTCAAATGATGTGGACCATGATTTGGCAGCGTATGTTTAGTACTTTCAGTTGAAGCGATACTTTGGTGTAGGTCCGCTGATGTCTTTAACTCTTGAAGCAAACTACCAAGAGTTACGCGGGATACCGTCTGTGACTTGGATGTTGCAGGAACAGATATCATTGAAGAGGAAGTTTGTAACTTAGGAAACCTCATTGTCTGTAACTGTTGTAAAGGTGAATTTGTAATAGATGGCGGTACGGGGTTGCTGCGAGCGGTTGTTGTTGGGAAAGCATTGGTTGCAAGTGAGGAGGACGACGTACCTGCCAGTATGTCTAGCCTCTGTGTCGTCCTCTGGTCTACATTAACTGTTAATGGAGACAGGGTATGCGGGACTAGACTTGACCTATGCGTGAGAACATGAACATCTGTAACCGGGACTTGAGTGTTAAAAGTTGTTGCGGTTTCCGGGTTCAGTGTCTGTGTGGTGGGCTTCACATACATCGGTGTTGACGTTTTATGTGTACGAACATCGCTTTGAACAATTTCACATTTTTCTCCCGAATAAGTCGCTCTACACCTGCAAAAGAATGTGAAATTTTGTTCCACACACTTTCCACCGTTTATGCATGGGTTTGGTTCACAGTGGTTTATTTCTGAATCACAAAGTGTCCCCGTGTAGCCTTGATGACAAACACAACTAAAGGAGCTAGCGTGTTCATGGCACGTACCGCGATTGCCACATCGGTTTAAGGAACATGGACTAATTTTGTGCTCGCAGTTACTTCCGGTAAAGTAAGGTTCACACTGACATATATATCCAGCCGATGTCATTTTGCACGAACCGTGTTCGCAAGTTCCGTTGTGACAAAAATCCAATTTCTCGCTGCATGTTAAGCCAGTGAAACCTTGACGACAATTGCAAATGTAGCTGATGGCGTTACTTATTTTATCGCGAGTAGCGTTCTTTGGAACTGGAATACAGTGTCCGTGTTGACAACCATTTTTAAGACAAGCGTTTGCTATTTCTTCACATTGTCGTCCAGTGTAATTGTCTTTACATTTGCATTCAAACCCAGAATCAGTGTTGGAGCAGTGTCCGTGTAAACACGGATTCGAATCACATGACCCAAGGGTTGCATCGCATAGTTTGCCTGTGAATCCCTGGTCACAAATGCATGTGAAATTGTTGCTAATAACAGAACAGTAACCATGGATACAGGGCTTACTACGACACGGGTCATTGGAAAATACGTCACAATGCTTGCCGACATATCCGGGTATGCAAATACAACGATAGGCGTTTACGTGATCAATGCATGTTCCTTTGTCACATGGAGAAGTTTCACAGTCATCAATATTGTGTTCGCATCTAGTACCTGTGAACCCGGGAAAACATTGGCAAAACGATCCACTTCCGTTCACTGCGCATGTGCCAAATCGACAATCTCCTCCGATACACTCTGCTTTGAAGTCTGTACTAATTTCGCAATTTCGACCCGTGTAATTCACATCACATTTACATGCATATCCGTTCACGAGATCTAAACACGTTCCGTGATAACATGGAGAACTGTAACATTCATTGAAATCGTATTCGCAATTCTTTCCTGTGAAACCTGCTGCACATGCGCAGTTGTAACCAGTCATAGTTGGAGTACAAGTTCCATTTTTGCAAGGATCATGATGACATTCACCAACATAGCGTTCGCATTTCTTACCCATAGTTCCAGCAAGGCATTCACAGTGATACGCGTTTATGCTATCAACACATCTTCCGTTGAACAAGCACGTAATGTTAACACAGTCGTCAATATTCAATTCACAAAATTTGCCTGTAAATCCCAAAACGCAATTGCAAGTGTACGCCATTCCTTCCGGTTTACAAACAGCGCCATTTTTACAAACATGACCGTCACACCCATTTGATTTTTCTGAAAAAAAAACAAAAAAACATAGTTATATGTCATGATGACGTATGCAAACACCACGAAAGTTACATATTATTTATATATTTTAACAGAATTGTACGAATCGTAGTACCGTAGTCATACAACAGCTTGGTTACTGGCTGACAGTGCGTCTGTGAGATCTTGATCAGTAGACTTCCGTTTGTAGATTTAAACGATGGCAGCAGTTCACTAAAAGTGTCTTCATTAATTTGACCCATCAACTTCGTGTGTTTTCCGTTTGTATCATATACATAAACACCGTCAGTGATATTTGGGTAAGAGTGACATATCGTCTTTTGGTTAAAATATGCCGTCATTTTTAACACAATTTGTTTGTTTGGTGGAGCAATCAACCGGAAGTAACACGTTCCGTATATGGAGTTAGCATACGGGAACCCTTGTGAGGCAATGACAAGTGGTCCATATCTCCATGGTAACGTCACGTTACATGGCCAATCTAAAAGTAGAAATAAAAAATGATATAACGTTAGTATATATTTTTCATTCTGACTTTTGCTTTTATATCGGTCAATCCACTCATGCTTATCAGATTGTGAAATAATAAGAAAAGTTTAAAGGCGTTCACTGAACTTCAGAAATGGTCGTTCTTAGTTTCAATTTAAGTCAGTTTTACTCTTCCAGATGATAGAATACATGTTTATTTGGTCACTGAAAGACTTTGCAAAAGAAAAATAAATTTAAAGCAAATTATTAGTACATAATTAAGAACGGGTTTTGTTTACACGTTAATGTCCGTCTCTTTCCGATAAACACCTTCGGCAGAAAACGGGGAGTTACGAAGCTTGTTTGGAAACGCTTTGGTCGGTAACATGTGATCAATTCACTTCAGAACTAAAGGGGATGTGGTTAAAAATTATATAATCGCTTGCGGTAAGATAGTTTTTAAGAACATCTCCTTTATTCCCCTCAGTGTATTAATAAACTGGAACCCACGAGCTAATTCGCGACGAATCGTTCATATAAAATTAAAGATACAATTACTTTTTTCATAACTATAGGCTACTAACCTCTCAATATTGACTGCGATAAAGTATTTGTGACGTAATAGCGCGTGCGACAGTAACGCGTATATGCAAGGGAGGATCCCGAGCAAGGGTTACTAGTATTCCGTATTCATTGTTTTTCAGTGTGTGTAAATAATATAATGCGTACTGCGTTCGATGCAGTTTTATTGCAGACATCAATATATTTGTTTTAAAAAAGACAACCTAATAACGATACATAATATTAATAATATAAGTGAAGCAATAACTTTTACACTTTGTTAATGAACGCCTTATCTAACGGTTTTAATCTGCACACTACCACTGCGGTATTCATCTGTGTACTTCCGAACACTGGCGGAGGTACAGTCGGAAAGCAACTGAGTCATTACGGAATTACAAAAATGTAAACAAAAGTTAAAAGTTTGGTCCGCTCGTCTTAAAACACACATTTCGATAGAAGTTAATTATTTTCTCTCTTTTTTTAAAAAAAACAGTCATTAAGGAGTCTACAGGAATAGGTTTAGCAATATTATAAACACATCTGATTACAATGATTTTTGTTATTATCAAAAAGTTTGCATTTCAGAAGTTTAACGAGGCTTTAAACCAACTTATTGTTTAAATACAAATATTTGCTAAACATACTATTGCTGTCATATTATGACAACTGCAGACATCTCCTGTTTATTTACAGCATTATACCACTGCGCTGGTATTGGATAGAACGTTCGCCTCGCATGCAGAAGGTCGTAGCTTCGATCCCCGGCCGGGTCATACTAAAGACTTAGAAAATGGTACTAGAAGCTTCCTCGGTTGGCGCTCAGCATAAAAAGGATAGTTCTAGTTCTGGTCGACCCGGTGTCAGTAAAATGTGACTAGGTGGCGTATCATACCATGTGTCTGCGGCGTGCTACTCCAGTATGACAGCGCTTAGAATACTGTCTAAATTAGACACGGTCGCGAAAAAATGTTGAAAGCGACACTAAACGCCATACAACAACATATTAATAGAATAGAGCGTATTTATTCGACACGATTGTCGCCACATCTGATAGTATTAAAAAGCTAATTTACATTGTAATATAAATTGCAGTTAAGCCAGAAATATTGATAGAAGAAGGAGGCAGTTTAAGGACAATCACTTACTTCCGCTATATTGAAAATACCCATACTGCTTCGTCTGTACGAGGTTGTGGTGTGTATCTGTCACGTGGTCACTTAAGGCACACACGTCTAGGTCGTTGCTGTATGCAAATGAGCTGCATGAGATGCCAGGTGAATTGAAACATGCGCGCGCACAACTGTCCAGTGACGTAATGTTAAGCAGTTTGTTGTAGTCATCTTTTCCATACAAAACGTGATTGTTGACGTTCGAAAACAGTGACGTAGGTGCTGCAAATTACAGAGAAAAGGGGACAGGGTGAAAGTACAATGAACGAGTACAGTTTGTTACTCCAAAGAGTTAGTACATAACGTAAGTACGATAAGTATGAAAGTAAAATCGTTTGATGGTACAAGCAAAGGGTTAGTACGAATAGTGCATATGCTTTCTAAGTACATATACAAGTATTAAGTACAAAGGAGAGGTATTAAAACATGCAACTTGTTAGTACATGAAGAAGATATTTAAAAAGTAAGTAAATGGTGTACGTCCAAAGAGAAAGTATAAATTGTGTATATTGTTAGTACAAGGAGTACATATAACGTGCAAGTACAATCATTAAATACAGAGTGTAAGTACAATTATTAAAAACAAAAGGTAAGTACAATCATTAAGTACAAAGTGTAAGTACAATCATTAAATACAAAGTGTAAATACAATCATTAAATACAAAAGGTAAGTACAATTATTAAGTACAAAGTGTAAGTACAATCATTAAATACAAAGTGTAAGTACAATCATTAAATACAAAATGTAAGTACAATCATCAAGTACAAAGTGTATGTACAATCAATAAGTTCAACGTGTAAATACACTACTTAATTACAAACTGTAAGTACAATAATTAAGTACCAAATTTAAGTACAATAATTAAGTACAAAATGTAAGTACAATTATTAAATACAAACTGTAAGTAAAATCATTAAGTACAAAATGTAAGTACAATAATTAAGTATACAATGTAAGTACAACAATTAAATGAATGAATGAATGAATGAATGAATGAATGAATGAATGAATGAATGAATAGGGTTTTACGGCGTACCAACACATTATAGGTTATTTGACGCCAACAGGAAGGAAGATTCCAGGTTCACTCTACATGTACAAAAACAACACATTAACATAAGATAAAAATACATCAGACATGAATATGCAGAATGAACTTAGAACCTTGATATCTGCAGAACTGCAGAGTTTCAGCAAATTCTATCATATGACTCAAATTGTCGCTTCTTACGACATGCATGAGCCACAGTGATCCTATTCTTGCTATCACTCATATGTCTCCTTGAAACCACACAGGGTTGGTAATTTAACTGCAATAATGAACATGACAAAAAAATGATAAAATGAACATGACACCAATTCGGTGGATTCCTACCCCTCTACAGAGATCGGTAGTGATTCTATTCTTAGCCGGAACCACACGGGCTTATAATAATTAAGTACAAAGTATAAGTACAATATTGTATAAAGTATAAGTACAATAATTAAGTACAAACTTTAAGTACACAGTGTACAGGAACAAGCTACACATAGTAAGCATACGTGCAAAAAGTAAGTACAAAATATAAGTACACAAAGAAAGTATAAATATTAAATAAGTACAACCAATAGGAACAAAATGTACAATGTGCAAGGGGTAAGTGTAAAGAGTAAGTACATATAGGAAGTACACAGACTAAGTAAGTACAACCTATGCCAGTACAAGGTACACATAGTGAGTGTAAAGCGTAAGCACAACGTTATGGTAGGAAAAGAAAATACAAAGAGTACCAAGATAAGTATAATGTAGCGTTAGTGCACATATATGTTGTGCTTGTTTTAATAGTTAACTTCATTGTTTATCCACCGAGGTCTTATAGACGATCAGTTAACCTGACCATTCTTTCCTTGGATCCTGGAAGGTTAACCAGTACTTGAGCACGTCCATCTCCGTAACATTTTTATAAGAGCTGCCAAATTTGGATGACATTGGGTACTGTTGGATGAAAACTGGCGCAGTGATACACTCCAACACATTGGGCAGATATCCCAAAAAGAAGGGGTGTCATCAAACCATCGAACTTCATAACAGACTGATCAACCCCATGTTTTTCCTACATAGTTGACCAACAGTGGACAATATGTATCTATGGAAACAAGACACTTTTAAGAGCCAATGACAGCGTGTTCAGTGTTCAAAAAGTGCATGTCTCTATAAGTATATAAGTATATAGATCCGTACATTAGTTTAAAGTTATTTATTTTACTTCGAACGTTATACAAATTATTACAACTTATAGAAATCGCCCTCGATGTTTTCTTGGGTACATACAATCAGTTCTTAGCAAATGCGAAAATGTGTCTTGCTCAAACACACCATACATGGCCGTGACGGATGATCAAACCCACGACCCTACAATCATTGGTCCGATGCTATACCGCAGGACCACAAGCTCTACAAAAGTACAAGAGTAATTGGTGCAGGAGACGTTCGAGATAGTTTTGCATCCACTTACCTTTGGTAAACTCATAGTACGATGTCCCAGTCGCGTGTTTCAGAGATCCATATCCACCTCGTATAGACAGCGTTGAAACTCTCAGCAAAATGCACGTGCCCAGTGATGAAATGTATTCAAAGGACAAGCAGTGATGCTTTGAATTTGTCGAATTTGATTCATCAAATAGATTAAATCGGCAGTTTCTGGCACACTGTTCGAGAGAGGTGTGAGATGGTGTAGAAAGTGTACAATTCCTTGCAGGTATCATTCGATCAACAAACTCAGCAAAGAAATTCACTGACAGTTCTAAAATAACGAAAAAGTGAAGTTGAAATAAAAAAGAAAGAGACATACAGAAATGTGGATATTTTGATATACGCCAGCATGTACGAAACCCTCAATTATGTCTATTTTAAAAAGAGGAGTTCGATTGTTAGGCGGTTGAATAAAAATAATAAATAATAAAGTATGTATTTAAAGAGGAGACACAGTTGGAACAAACTCAAATCTTCTCCGCTTTCCTCAAAATGAAAGTTGTCATATATTTACACATAAATGGTTAACTATGCTTAAAAACGTTCAATAAGTGTTTTTAATAAGTTTATAACAATAAAACAGAAAATAAGTCCAGGGAAATAGAAATTGATATTTTTAAAGTGTCTTACTCGGTTATTTTCTTCAAAACAAGGAATTTTATATAAGGATATGGAACTTGCATTCGACTTAATGTTGGAAAAATAGCACACGAAGGATTAATTATTTGATAAATAAGCATTCATAATTTCCAGGTAACTGATTTCTTGTAATCTTAGGTGATTTAAAATGTTTCGATTACGAAAACTGTTCTTGAATTAAAGATATTGAGGTTTGAGGTAATAGTTTTCATTATTTCTCGTTATTTTAGCTGCACTGCAACAATTCTTAAAACCAATTGTTTGGAATGGTATTGTTTTGATGAAAATTGCATTCTGCAGTAAAAGAACTTTGATTTGTGTTCCTGAGTTCTCTATATAATTCCTTGTTCAAAACTTACGTCACGCACACCACTATATACATGTTTAGTTTTATAAAACAATACTATGGGTCTCACTTAAGGATTACCTCCCTTGCATGACGGTAGCAAGATTCTTACGCCCAAGAAGTTTGAGCTGTGTAAAGCGGTTGGGCAATTTTGCTGTTCAAAAAGCATAAATGTCATATTTCTTTGTGCATATGGGCGCATTGAAACATTTCTGCCAAGTGTGGATGACATTGAGAACTGTTTGATGAAGCTATAGCAGTTTAAATATGCGTAGTGATACATTGCAACAAATGGGCAGAATTGTCAAAAATGGTGCCATCAAACCATCAAAATGATGAAAAAGCACCTGGTCAACCCCATGTTTTTTTCTGCATATTTGGACCAACAGAAGCCTATCTATGGGAACAAGGCACTTTTAAAACCATTGGTTATGTATTCTGTGTTCCAGAAGTGCATGTCTCTATATGAAGAACAGTTCAAAATTAATTGTTGTATGAGACCAATATGTGCAAAAATGTCATATTTGTTTGTGCATATGGGAACTTTAGAACATGTTCATGACTGCTGCCAAGTTTGGATAATATTAAGAGCTGTTTGATGACGCTATAACAGTTCAAACATACGTAGTGATACACTTCAACAAATGGGTAGAATTGTAAAAAATGAAGGTGTGCCATCAAACTATCGAAATTGTGAAAACCAATATGGTCAACCCCATGTTTTTTTCTACATAATGGGACAAACAGAGGACTATCTATGGGAACAATGCACTTCGAGAACTTTTGGTAATGTATCCAGTGTTCCAGAAGTAGAACAGTACAACACTTATTGTATGAGACGTATAGATTTCTTGAATACATGCATGGCTTCATACAGTATATATATATATTGGATACTAATGTCTCCCGTGTGCACGTGCACAAATTTAATGCGTGACCGGAAGTAAAAGTGATTGTAGGGTTTTGTTTGTTTGGATATTTAGCTTCATTTTTATGCTATCGAGGTCTAACCGGCGACCAGTTAACCTAACCATTCTTTTCTTGAGATCCTTGAAGTGAACCAGTACTTGAGGACGCCCATCTCCAATTGTCAGCCGGGCCCAATTAACTCATTCGGTTACGCGTCTGATTATCAATCCAGGGGTCGTGAGTTCGAATCCTGCCCGGCAATAGTTTCCTTGATGATGTATATACGACATTGTGTCTCGTTATCATTCGTCTCTCTTACCGCTGATTCAAGTGGGGAAGTTATCAGTTACTTGCGGAGATTGGGTGTACTCGAGTACTGGTTAACCTTTCAGGCTCACAGGAAACAACAGTTAGGTTAACTGATCGTCTGTTAGCCCTCGATTGCATGAAATGACGCTAAATATTCAATTAATCAACCAAGCACTAATTCTTTGTTAGTAACTGTCAGCGATTAGAAATAATGACAATGAGATGTGGTATAACAATCATTGAGATCTTGGCCGGAGGGAATTCGAATTCATGTCCCTTAGATTGCTATTCAGATGCGTTACCGACTGAGCTAATCGGACCCGGGCAGATTGTAGTATGTCCCTATAAACATGGACACAATATATACATGTGGGTGGTATAGTGTATTGGATATGGTGTTGGCCGCTCATACCAGAGGTTACGGGTTTGATATAAGGCTCGACCTAATTGATTTTCAAAAGCGACAACCAGTTCGGATTTGAGAATTTTTCACAAAACTTCAGTTGTATAGGAAGCGAGACATTGGTAGTGGTAATGGTAGTTGTAGTTGTAGAGGTAGTGTTAGTTGCAGAAGAAGTAGTAGTAGAAGTAAAAGTAGTAATAAGAGTAGTAATAGTAATAGAAGTAGTAGTAGTAGTAGTAGTAGTAGTAGTAGTAGTAGTAGTAGAAATAGTAGTAGTAGTAGTAGTAGTAGTAGTAGTAGTAGTAGTAGTAGTAGTAGTTGTAGTAGTAGTAGAAGTAGTAGGTAGTAGTAGTAGTAGTAGTAGTAGTAGTAGTAGAAGTAGTAGTAGAAGTGGTAGTAGTAGTAGAAGTTGTAGTAGTAGTAGTAGTAGTAGCAGTAGTAGTAGTAGTAGTAGCAGTAGTAGTAGTAGTAATAGTAGTAGTAGTAAAACTGATAGAAGTAGTTGTAGTAATAGTAGTAGTAGTAATAGTAGTAGTAGTAATAGTAGTAGTAGTAGTAGTAGTAGTAGTATTAAAACTGATAGTAGTAGTAGTAGTAGTAGTAGTAGTAGTAGTAGTAGTAGTAGTAGTAGTAGGTAGTAGTAGTAGTAGTAGTAGTAGTAGTAGTAGTAGTAATAGAAGTAGTAGTTGTAGTAGTAGTAGTAGTAGCAGTAGTAGTAATAGAAGTAGTAGTTATAGTAGTAGTAGTAGTAGTAGTAGTAGTAGAAGTAGGTAGTAGTAGTAGTAGGTAATAGTAGAAATAGTAGTAGTAGTAATAGTAGTAGAAGTAGTTGTCATAGTAGTTGTAGTAGTAGTAGAAGTACATGTAGTAGTAGTAGAAGTAGTAGTAGTAGTAGTAGTTGTAGTAGTAGTAGTAGTAGAAGTAGTAGTAGTAGTAGTGGTAGCAGTAGTAGTGATAGTAGTAGTAGTAGTAATAGTAGTAGTAGTAGTAGTAGTAGTAGTAGTAGGAGTAGGAGTAGGAGTAGGAGTAGGAGTAGGAGTAGTAGTAGTAGCAAAACTGACAGAAATAGCAGTATCAGAAAGTGTAGCTGCAGTAACGTAGAAGTAGTTTGTAACTTTTGAATCATAGAAAGTATCATTATTACTCACCGAATTCCCCTGTTGCGGTCGCATCAACACACACCAGAGGAAGTAGAGGAATAAGTATAATCCAAATATAAATATACATTATATGAAGTCTGTATTTCAAATGAATTATTATAAATTATCTGAATTTATTTTATATTTCGGATGACTAGAACTGAAATAAAAAAAACAACGTATTATCCCTCACAAATACCCTCAACACATGTCACAATTATTATTAATCTCAACGCCTATTAGACAAGTCGCAATATCATCACATGTTTTATCAAGGTAGCAGCAAACAGTATGTCTTCCGATTCACATATTTCATCATCATTTTAAATGACATTAATCTAAAACGAAACACCAGAAAAACTACACCGAGCATAAACATAACACAAATTCAATAATAAATCGACGGAAGATAAGTATGACTGTGTTGATAATCGGTGGACGATAATCGATTTCACATTGTATTGATACCGATATCCTATCATCGGGCATATCGCCGGTCATATCGTCGAGTCTGTTTCTTATCGTGTAGTATTGTTATAATTAGTTGCGTGCATTGTACTGTCTAATACGTTAGAATCACAGGAGCTTGGGGAATGGATAATAACGTTTAATGGGAACGGGCAGATCCCCTAGCTTATATATAGAGACAAGGAAAGAAACAAACGTGGACAATAGGCCATCAATTTTAACAAACCCGGTCTCGTTCTATTCTTTCCTTGTCTCTATATATACGCTAGGGGACCTGCCCACCCCCATTAACCGTTAGTATCCACTCCCCAAGCTCCTTTGGTTAGAATAATTCCTCTGTTGAGGGAATCTTGGTGTTTTGTCTGTGTATGTTCTTGCGCGTGATGTGTATGTGCCTGCATGTGTATGTACCTGCATATGTATGTACCTGCATATGGGGTGCCGTTTTATTATTTAACCTCAATAAGTGATATTACTTATTCGAATAGGTGATATCACTCATTCGAATGAGTGATATCACTCATTCGAATAAGTGATATCATTCATTTGAAACGTATTAGTGATATCACCTATTCGAATGAGTGATATCACCTATTCGAATGAGTGATATCACTCATTCAAATAAGTGATATCACTCATTCAAATAAGTGATATCACTCATTTGTTTCGAATAGGTGAAATCACTTATTCGAATAAGTGATATCACCCATTTGAATAAGTGATATCACCTATTCGAAACAAATTAGTGATATCACGTATTCGAATGAGTGATATCACGTATTCGAAATGAATTTAGACAATGATTTCTCCCAAGGATGTTTATATTTTAATAAAATGTAATTTTAGATCTATAACGAGAATAAAATGGAAATTTCAAATATACTGTGTAAAAAAAATATTATGTTATAAAAATAAATATAATTGTGAATGTAGAATATATATTGGCTTATTCTTTAATCATTTTATAAGACCATTTATTTGGCGGCTGAGGGCCTTATTCACTGCTGAATCATTTAAGCAGGGATCAGTTTGTTTTTTCTTGCTTGATAAATCGAATAAGTGATATCTCCCAGTCGAATAAGTGATATCACTGATTCGTTTCGAATAGGTGATATCATTCATTCGAATAGGTGATATCACTCATTCGAATAAGTGATATCATTGATTCGTTTCGAATAGGTGATATCACTCATTCGAATAGGTGTTATGACTCATTCGAATAAGTGATATCACTTATTGAGGTTAAATAGTAAAACGGCACCCCATACATGCATGTGTATGTACCTTTGTGTGATGTGTATGTGCTTACGTGTATATGAACCTGTTTGTGTATGTACCTGTGCGTGATGTGTATGTGTCTGCGTGTGTGTGTACCTGTGTGTGTATGTACCTGTGTGTGTATGTACCTGCATGTGTATACACCTGTCTGTGTATGTACCTGTGTGTGTATGTACCTGCATGTGTATGTACCTGCATATGTATGTACCTGTGTGTGTATGTGTCTGTGTGTGTATGAACCTGTGTGTGTATGTACCTGTGTGTGAATGTACCTGTGTGTGTACCTGTGTGTGTATGTACCTGCATGTGTATGTACCTGTGTGTGTATGTACCTGCATATGTATTTACCTGCATGTGTATGTACCTGTGTGTGTATGTGCCTGCATGTGTATGTGCCTGCATGTGTATGTACCTGTGTGTGTATGTGCCTGCGTGTGTATGTGCCTGCATGTGTATGTACCTGTGTGTGTATGTGCCTGCATGTGTTTGTGCCTACGTGTGTATGTACCTGTGTGTGTATGTGCCTGCATGTGTTTGTGCCTGCATGTGTGTGTACCTGTGTGTGTATGTGCCTGCATGTGTATGTGCCTGCGTGTGTGTGCCTGCGTGTGTATGTACCTGTGTGTGTATGTGCCTGCATGTGTATGTGCCTGCATGTGTATGTACCTGTGTGTTTATGTACCTGCTTGTGATGTGTATGTGCCTGCATATGTTGTTATTTAACAATAAATGCGTAATGCACAAAGGAGCACATCAATAAGAATATATATACAGGTAGCTATACCGGGGGCGGGGGAGATATTCTATCAGCGTATTAAGATAACTATAATCTTTACGGTGGTAAAACGTAAAGAAATAAGACAGGTGAAATATCGTCTTATCGTTTCAAACATTTATTAACGGCAGTGTTTGATAATCTGTTGTGGTAGTCAATTTAGAGTACTACAATGATACTATTTTGTTATATGCAGGACTGTGTTGGGGCCATTGTGGCATATTTCTAAAATTAGGTAAAGTAGAAACAACTAAACAAACAACGACTCTACGATGATGAAAATGCGAAACAACGAAACTACGATGATTAAAAGTCTAGACTACGATTGTGAAAAGTCGAAATTATCTCGATTTTTTACAATCGTAGCTTCGACTTTTCACCATCGTAGTTTCGTTGCTTCGTCTTTTCATCATCGTCGTTTCGTTGTTTTGGCTTTTCACCACAGTAGTTTCGTTGTTTTATTGTTTCGGATTTACTTAATTAACCTAAATGGATATACAGCGATGGCTCTATCAGACACCGTGGCGTTCAGTAACATAATTTTTCCTAAATGTTAACGCTCATGGTTTTAAACTGAACGAGCATTAAACAAATATCGGACTTCTTTTTAGCTGTCCCTCAATTTTAACTTTAAGTCACGTGATTAAACACACGTGAGCAAAAGTCTTTCAAATGTGTTAAAGTTAGCTGAATAGCTGATTAGTGGTCCAATGGTTAAGGCCTTGAACTGCCAACCAAAGGCTCAATCCCCCACTCCTCCAACTAAGAATACGTATCCGTTTTTCGGATTAGGTTTAAACTCAAGCTAAATCTCGAAGGCCAATGTATCGGTGCTTCGTGGTTCTTTTACCAGGAACGCTATATAAAGGTAGTTTGGTGGTGTCGCCCATATGGTAAACGGGTGGCGACGATAAATACATTTATCATCATTACCATCATTATCACAAACGGTTAAAGTGAATAAGTCGTTCAGTTAACTTGTGTCAGGAAAAGGGAGCATATTTCCTTAAATTAACAATTTTGCTGGAAACTCCTGACGATATGCGCTTGTTAAGATAATGGTGATGATGTATAGCAAATTTGATTAGAATCGGATGAAAACTGTAGGAGGACACAGAAGGCACATATGTATATTCAGCCGGACGAGCGGACAGACGCGCGGAAAGACAGACAAACGGATATACGGACAGTTCAGACACTTTATTCCCTCCGGATCTTCCACCCGTGGCGGCATAAAATATTTCAGAAAACGAAAAGGGTTTAAAATAAAACTGTTTGAAATAACATGAAAAGTTTGACATTCGTTGAATTTCTGTATTCAACATGAAACTGATCTTGGTAGCACCTACTGTAGAAGAGACAAATACGAAAACTAGCCTTGGCAACACCGACTATAGAAGAGACGAAAACCTAACCTTGGCAGCACCGACTACAGAAGAGACGAAACACGAAAACCTAACATTGGCAGCATAGACTATAGAAGAGACGAAAGACGAAAAACTAACTTCGACAGTACCGACTATAGAAGAAACGAAACACCAAAACTTACCTTGGCATCAACGACTGTAGAAGAAACGAAAGACAAAAAACTAACCTTGGCAGCACCGACTATAGAAGAAACGAAAAACGAAAAAAATAACCTTGGCAGCACCGACTATAGGTGAAATGAAAGACGAAAAACTAACCTTGGCAGCACTGACTATAGAAGAAACGAAAGACGGAAAACTAACCTTGGCAGCACTGACTATAGGAGAAAAGAAATACCAAAAAAACTAACCTTGGCAGCAACGACTGTAGAAGAAACGAAAGATGAAAAACTAACCTTGGCAGCACCGACTACAGAAGAAACGAAAGACGAAAAACTTACCTTGGAGCACCGACTATAGAAGAAACGAAAGACGAAGAATTAACCTTGGCAGAACCGACTATAGAAGAAACGAAAGACGAAAAACTAACTTTTATTATTTATTTATTTATTTATTTATTTATTTATGTCATGCTGGTCAATTGATAAACTGAGGCAAGTGTTTTTTTTTAAACCAATCCATGTATGATAAAGTTTCAGACTGGACTTGAAATCTCAAAAAGACTCGAAGTGTTGTCGAACAAACTCAAAGCGTGACCTTTAAGGTACAGGTGTGGGTCAAACGTGCGTCACATCGTCATGTCATTTCGGTGAACTGAGCCAAGTTAAAGACAAAGTTACAGACCAGACACGAAACAATCAAACAAATTGAAAGTATGACCTTGACCTTTGATGAAAAGACCTGGAGGCCTCTTTGCGATAGCTGTTTGGTCGGTTAGAGAAAAACCTTAGTGAGGGTAGCACGGCTAGTTGAAAAGTAACCTCTATTACTCATGTCAAGTGTTAGAATAGGTTGGGTTTAAAGAGCTTAAGCGAGTTTAAAATGTTTGCTTTGTGACTTTGAACTTATATGCGAAATATATAAACATGTGAATAAAATGACTTTATATAAAGCCACCCTGTTTGAAAGTATGTTATGCCATATGGGCCCGCCATCATACATATTACACCCCTCCCCATAGAACTGTAAATGCCCTTACCCAAATTATAATTGAAACCCTTTGTCTCCGTATTGAAATTTATCGAAATTCGTCCACACCTATTATATATAATAATCCGTTCATATTACCCAAGTATGCATATTGCGAATTATTTCATGGCAATAAACACTTGCCGCATTTAAAGTACTACTGACTTATACAAGCAGTGTCAATCGTGCAGTGGTTATGTAAGCATTTATCGCAGAAACAATTATTACATGTCATTATAATCAACTCCAGTTTGTATTAACAGTACGGCAGCAGGGAGTGCTTTTCACAATATTCAATAGCCGTGCTCGATTACAATGCAGCTCAGTCGGTAATGCGTCTTACTTTTAATCCAGGGGTCGTGAGCTCGAATCGCGGCTCGGCAACAGTCTCCGTGATAATTGATATATGATATTGTGTCGCATAATCATTCGTCAAGTCATTAACGGTTACTTTCGGAGATGGGGTGTGCTCGAGTACTGGTTAAACTTTCAGGATCCCACGAAACAGTGATGAAATTAACTGATCCTCTATAAGCCCTCGATTGTAATGACGCTAAATATTCAATCAATCAATCAATTAATCAATTAATCAATATTTAATATAGGAAACGAATCTAAACAAAACAAACAAATAGAAATATGCTGGCACTTTTGTATTTCCATTTTGTCTATGACGAAACCGGAAAAAAAGTCTAATTTGAGAACTCCCCTATTTTTTAGTCTTAATTATCTGTAACGCTTGCTTTTGTTATGCTTTTCTTAGGAAAAAAAACAAGCGATGAACTGAAATTGATTTTTTTTTTCACGAGTTACCAAAACATTTATCATTCGTGATTTAGTCGGCATTTCACGAATAAATCGTCTTAAAACACAAAATGTTTTAAGGTTGCATAAATTAAGTAATCGGTGGTGTCATGTCTTTAAAGAATATAGATGGTGGGATAATGACGATTGCCTGTCTTTGATAACCTTAGCCTGGGTTATAATGTAGAAAGTTCATGTTAGACAGCTCAGTGTGGTCGGAAATCGCAGACTTTCCAGATTCCAGTTTTACTACGTGTAAATGTTGCTGTATGACCCTTGACATTGACATTTAAATTGTCTTGGGGATAAGGAAGAGGGACTCGGTGGTTATTTGTATGTGAAGTGACAAAAATACTGACATACATTGGCGGATGCAAGCCCTAAATTAGTTGTTTTCTTAGAAGAAAAAACAATTTACTTGATTTGCTGTACCTAGTATTTGATAACTTATTATAACATGGAACCTTTCGAAAATTGCCCATTTTGGCAAAAAAAACTTTAAATGGGTTAAGGGTAGGGCCTACTATATTATAATTAGATGATAAAAAGTTTGTTGTATATATTTATATTTTTGCACTGTAGCTTGATGTTGATATTTTTTCTACTGTTTCATTTATTTGATGTCATGACAAATTGTTGCAACATTTTACCATTTCGCAAATAAGCAAAAGCCGAGATAGGTGTTGTATCTTTTTTCTTCAAATTTCAGATGGTGTAAGTTCGAGGTCTGGATCTGGATCTGAATCTGGATAAGTACGTTGTGTAGAGCCTCTCGGCATATGCACAACGGAAAGAAGGTCTGGGAAACACTGATTAGTCCCAATGAAAGACGGCCGATTTAAAGCCGTTGACTGTATTTGCGCACACAACACTATCTTCCAGTTGGTTCCAGTCTATAATAGTTTTGGAAAGTAAGAATTCTGGAATGAGATGCTTTTGCACTGCACTAATTTAAAGCATTTGCCGTTATTTAAAGAATGTTTTTCAATAATATTGTCTGATTTGCAGCCTAAGAATTTCCTGGCTTTAATTTGGCGCTTGCCGCAGACAGGGGGTTAAATAGTCAAGACATTGCATAGCTGGCACCAGCCCCTCGACCACTTTATAGAAAAAGAGGTATTAGTATTTTGCATTGTTAGCAAGATGTACTCGTACTAAGAAAATTAATAATACTTTTTTCTACTATATCTTTGATTATGTGACTCAAGGATAACTTATTATAATATTTTGATATTCGAAAATTGGCAAAATGTCGAAAAGGAGGTAGGGATATTACTTTTTTTTAAATCTCAGACACTAAAAGTGCGATGCATTAGTAATTTTGCAATATCAGTACTTTTTTCTACTGCACGTTTTACTATTTGATGAGAAAAACTCACTGTAACGTAATACCTTTCAAAGAACTGGCAAAATTGGCAAGAAAGCCGAAATGGGGCAGGGATACTAAAATCTTGTTTTCACATTTTAGACGATAAATATTGATGTATTAGTATTTTACAATGGAAAATGATGGCTGGTGGGTTGGGGCATCATCGACAAACAGCTATAATTCCATGTTAACCAACTCTGTGTTAACCAACTTTATGTTAACCAACTATACGTCTCACTACACAGTAACGCCCCTTTTTCCCCACGGTAATGATTATTACGCTTAAAAAAAGGCCTATGTAATTTGGTTTTAAAATATTTTCAAAATGGTTCATAATGGTTGTGATTTCTTGCTGCAGATGGGTAGAGAAAAAATTGGCATAGCATATACTGTAATAAGACATCACTGGTGTTAAAAAAGTTTCTTTAATAGGATTTCAACATATGTATGTATTTATGAGCATTTAAGGACTTCTTTTTTCTAAAAATCTCCGGGTGTCACTGCACCCTCTTTAAAAAAATATTCTATGTGGAATTATTTTCTTACCACGGAAATCCTAGACCTTATCTTATATAGAGCAAAGAACAAAATTCAACTGTGTAGTGAGACCTATATGTATGCTCTTAATGATATAATGTTTTAACTTTTGATATTGTCTAAAATTAGGCTATATGAAAGCGGTTGTCTATTAAGTTTAGCGAAGTAATAGACTGTAACTAGTATTTGGCAAGTATGTGACCTATAACAGGACATTTGTTTGTAGGACTACGCCAAAGCTTGGCGTTCCTAAGAAAAAGTATGTATTTAGCACAATTACAGGATATGGTCCAAGTGCGTGAATAAGTAATATTAATCGTTATTAATTATAAACAAATGTTGTATTTACACAATTGGAACAAATTGCTTATTATAATAATTATGGAAGGCTAGAACACCATGATTAGAATGACATTCTTGCTTTATGTTGTTAGTATATATTATTGATACTCAATTAATAAACACCAAAAGGTTGAATGTTTTCTGCGTGGGATATTAAGAATAGAGGGTGTAACGTTGGCTCAGCAGCCAGGTGTCTCTGTTGTTGAGTGATATCACATATTAAGTCTGATATCATTTATATGTGTTACATATAACGATTTGAAGCTGTATATTTCAATTATTTAAGATAAGAAATGTGATGAAATAACAAAAAAAAAGGGAAAAAAAGGATTTTGTTTGTGTTTACGTTGTAGTTATTTTTATTCCGTTCTTGAAATATATAACTATAAATGGATATTTTTTTAATTATCTAAATAGTTAATTTCTCGATATTCCTTAATGACTAAAATATTGTAACAGGTGAACTTGGTGGACATTTGATTTGAATAGTCAAATAGATATTGATCACAAGCCAAGCATTGGATTCGTATCAAATAAATAAAACCCAAAATGAAATGTTTTCAGAGACAGTGTATATGCAGGATTTGGGCCGTTTTCGCACTTTTGTTTAATGGTTTATTAAAACTACCTAGCAATGAAGCAAAGACGCACAAAAGGACAGATGGCGAAATGAGTGAAACATCCAACATTGAAGGCACCGAATCACCCACTATAAAGGAAGGAATAACTCCAGTGTTAAAGGCAACGTCCAGTTCAATCAGATTAGGTATAGTTAAAAATAAACAAGAATAATGCTTTTTGATTTTGTTTCTACGTTTTAAAGACGAATAAATGAAATAAAAAAAATTGTTATGAAATGGTTTTTAAAAGATATTGAAATAATTAAACACAACAGTTACAAAAATTCCAAATATTTTAGAAAACTTGCAGTCTTTATTTAAAGAATTCCCGTATATAAAATAATACATTTTAACGCAAGCATCATACTGACATTTGGTGACTATCGATACAGCTATAATCACAGTACTTGAAGGCACTGATAGCCGGTATTTGATACATATCCATACGCTTTCCAAATTACTGATAGCCGGTATCTGATACATATCCATACGCTTTCCCAATTACAGATAGCCGGTATCTGATACATATCCATACGCTTTCCCAATTACTGATAGCCGGTATCTGATACATATCCATACGCTTTCCCAATTACTGATAGCCGGTATTTGATACATATCCATACGCTTTCCCAATTACTGATAGCCGGTATCTGATACATATCCATACGCTTTCCCAATTACTGATAGCCAGTATTTGATACATATCCATATGCTTTCCCAATTACTGATAGCCAGTATTTGATACATATCCATACGCTTTCCCAATTACTGATAGCCGGTATTTCATACATATCCATACGCTTTCCAATTACAAATAGCCGGTATTTCATACATATCCATACGCTTTCCCAATTACTGATAGCTGGTATTTGATACATATCCATACGCTTTCCCAATTACTGATAGCTGGTATTTGATACATATCCATACGCTTTCCCAATTACTGATAGTTGGTATTTGATACATATCCATACGCTTTCCCAATTACTGATAGCCGATATTTCATACATATAAATACGCTTTCCCAATTACTGATAGTCGGTATTTGATACATATCCATACGCTTTCCCAATTACTGATAGCCGGTATTTCATACATATCCATACGCTTTCCCAATTACTGATAATTGGTATTTCATACATATCCATACGCTTTCCCAATTACTGATAGCCGGTATTTCATACATATCCATACGCTTTCCCAATTACTGATAGCCGGTATTTGATACATATCCATACGCTTTCCCAATAACTGATAGTTGGTATTTGATACATATCCATACATTTTCCCAATTACTGATAGCCGGTATTTGATACATATCCATACGCTTTCCCAATTACTGATAGTTGGTATTTCATACATATCAATACGCTTTCCCAATTACTGATAGCCGGTATTTCATACATATCCATACGCTTTCCCAATTACTGATAGCCGGTATTTGATACATATCCATACGCTTTGCCAATTACAGAAAGCCGGTATTTCATACATATCCATACGCTTTCCCAATTACTGATAGCCGGTATTTGAAACATATTCATACGCTTTCCCAATTACTGATAGTTGGTATTTCATACATATCCATACGCTTTCCCAATTACTGATAGTTGGTATTTCATACATATCCATACACTTTCCCAATTACTGATAGCAGCTATTTGATACATATCCATACGCTTTCCCAATTACTGATAGCCGGTATTTCATACATATCCATACGCTTTCCCAATTACTGATAGCCGGTATTTCATACATATCCATACGCTTTCCCAATTACTGATAGCCGGTATTTGATACATATCCATACGCTTTCCCAATTACTGATAGTTGGTATTTGATACATATCCATACGCTTTCCCTATTACTGATAGTTAGTATTTCATACATATCCATACGCTTTCCCAATTACAGATAGTTGGTATTTCATACATATCCATACGCTTTCCCAATTACTGATAGCCGGTATTTGATACATATCCATACGCTTTCCCAATTACTGATAGTCGGTATTTGATACATATCCATACGCTTTCCCAATTACTGATAGTCGGTATTTGATACATATCCATACGCTTTCCCAATTACTGATAGTCGGTATTTGATACATATCCATACGCTTTCCCAATTACTGATAGTCGGTATTTGATACATATCCATACACTTTCCCAATTACTGATAGTCGGTATTTCATACATATCCATACGCTTTCCCAATTACTGATATCCGGTATTTCATACATATCCATACGCTTTCCCAATTATTGATAGCTGGTATTTCATACATATCCATACGCTTTCCCAATTACTGATAGTTGGTATTTCATACATATCCATACGCTTTCCCAATTACTGATAGCCGATATTTGATACATATCCATACGCTTTCCCAATTACTGATAGTTGGTATTTCATACATATCCATATGCTTTCCCAATTACTGATAGCCGGTATTTCATACATATCCATACCCTTTCCCAATTACTGATAGCCGGTATTTGATACATATCCATACGCTTTCCCAATTACTGATAGTTGGTATTTCATACATATCCATACGCTTTCCCAATTACTGATAGCCGGTAATTCATACATATCCATACGCTTTCCCAATTACTGATAGCTGGTATTTCGTACATATCCATACGCTTTCCCTATTACTGATAGCCGGTATTTGGTACATATCTATACGCTTTGCCAATTACAGATAGCCGGTATTTGGTACATATCCATACGCTTTCCCAATTACTGATAGCCGGTATTTCATACATATCCATACGCTTTCCAAATTACTGATAGCCGGTATATGGTACATATCCATATGCTTTCCCAATTACTGATAGCCGGTATATGATACATATCCATACGCTTTCCCAATTACTGATAGCCGGTATTTGATACATATCCATACGCTTTCCCAATTACTGATAGCCGGTATTTGATACATATCCATACGCTTTCCCAATTACAAATAGCCGGTATTTGATACATATCCATATGCTTTCCAAATTACTGATAGCCGGTATTTGATACATATCCATATGCTTTCCTAGTTTCATCAATATTTGATTTTTAAAAATGACATAAGACAATGTCCACAATATAATTATACATTATTGTTTTTATTTGTTTCTGCCAGCTAATAAAAAAAATGAAATTCGAGGTATAAAATGTATTCCCTCATGAATATGATCATTTTGGCGCTGATCATCACTGCAAATTTTGATCAGGACGACATAGGCAGGGTTATGCCTTTGGCATAATGCCCGACTAAAACCAGAATTTCCGTAAATCTAGATTGTGTAAAGCGCTAGTTTTATTTGGTGACTAATTGAAACACGTAAAATCAAAACTTTTACCACCTCAGCTAGTCTATATATAGTCTATAATCAGGAATATTAACCATTAAAGAAAAAATCCCAAAATTCGAAAGCCAATGGTTCTAAAAGTGCCTTGTTCTCATAGTCCTCTGTTGGTCCAATTATGCAGAAAAAAACATTGGGTTAACGAGGTTGCTTTTTCACAATTTTGATGGATTGATGCCACCCCTTCATTTTTGATAATTCTGCCCATTTGTTGCAGTGTATCAATACGCATCTTTAAACTGTTATAGCTTCATGAAATAGTTTCCAATGTCATACAAACTTAGCAGAAATCATAAACATGTTCCTATATGTACAAAGAAATATGACATTTTATGCATTTTAACAGTAAAATTGCCCAACCGCTTTACACAGCTCAAATATTTATGGCGTAAGAATCTTGCCACTGTCATGTAAGGGAGGTAATTCTTAAGTGAGACCTTTACCAAACAATTACGTATTTCAAAATTCGCCTGACGCAACTGACCAATCAACGTGGCCAAATGTGCTTTCATTTAACGAACCCAATCGGGAGAGCTCGGCTCGTTCTACGACTACCAACAGAAAGTAAAATGAATAATTGGAGTTGTTGTGAATTTTCTTATGTAGTATGCACTATAGACATCATTATATTAGTACATGGTATTGATAAAAAAAAGGAAGAGCATGCTTATCTTACCAGTCTCATATTTGAACCGTCACACCATGCAATCATGTCTTAAAGAGTTTAATAAAACTAAATTCGTATATACATTTGTATTACACTGAAGTCGGTATATTTATAGGGGACATTACACGTGTGCTTATTTATTATTGAATTTATTAAACGAGTTTGAAATAGTATATTATGCGAGGTTCTACCGGGTATTATATCATTTTTCCAAATGATCAATATATCAATTATAAATGAGCACGAATGTTTTTAATAATGTCTCTGAACAACACACTTAAAATCAATAATATCAAGATTACAATGTTTTACATAAACAATTTTTGGAGCAGATACCGGCTAAAATCAATACAATGTTAACAATGACAAAGTGCAATATTTTATTTTCATGCGAAAGATGTTTTAGTAATCAGAAATTCTTTGTACCCATATTTAAACGTAGCTACGTTATTCAGTTGTCTGATTGTTGAAGGTATATTGTTTCAGACTTCCATAGCAGAATAAGGAACTGCACATGTGAGAAGTTCAGTTATAGCCTTTGGATGCATAATGTACTTATGTATCTTAATAATGTTACATATCTATATATAAAGGAACTAAATTATTAATTGGTTTAAATACAAAAATGTCAATTTATTTACTTCAGACAAGTGTAAGCCGTTCAAAGCCGACATTGTGTTTGTGATCATCGGTAAACTCCGTAGAAACCAACGTAAATGTGTAAACAAGTTCATTTTAAAAATGTTTCAAAACGTTACCATCAACTCTACCAATGTCAGAATTGGATTTCTCGCATCCAACAGAAGTAAAAATATCACAAACCATTTGAACAGGTGAGAAAGTCTAATATATCAGGTGTTTACTGCTTTGTATTCAACATATGTTGACTGGTTGGTTATTTTTCTTCGGTCTTTATATAAATTTTATTTTAGTTTAAACATATTTTATTGCCAAATAAACACATATTACAATATTTATCATGCATATAAGTCAAATACAATTTAAAGCAAAAGGGTCTGGCCACAAGTTCTCTCAACATTAGATTTGGCCATTCCCTTATTCGTTAACTTATTGTTATTCAAAATACATACTATAATATAACATTTTATTTCATGATAGATATACAGTCAAACATGTACCAAGCAGCGAAGCAGGAAATGGCCACTTACACAGGTTTGACTGCTATAAGTTCTTCATAATACCTTACTTATGACTCTGATATCAAAGCATGTGTTCCAATTAATGGAGATACATCAGCCATGTTTTCCAGTTACTATGGTGTCCGTCAAGGGAGGAATTTATCGCTGCATTTATTTATCTGAATGATTTAAAGGTGAATCTTACTAAATTAAACAATGTAATCTAAATAAACATTAATGACGCTGTTAACAATTTAAAAATACGTGTACTCCTCTATGCGGAAGAAACCGTCATGTTCAGCAAATATGAAGCTTCATTCCAAGAATGTCTTGACAATTTCCATTTGTATTGCAAAAAAAGCGTTTTTCTTGCATCTTCATGTACCTTTCTTTCATTTAGAAAGTGCATAGTAACAAAGACAAACAATGCAACGTATCAACTATAAGTGAGAAAAAATCTCCCTATTGGCTTACAAATAAAACTGTTTGACCATACTGTCCTCCCAATTTAAACTTACAGCTGTGAAATATGGACTTAAAATATTGATATAATTAAACAAGTTCATTGCAATTTTCTTAGAAAAAGAACCAAATCAAGAGAAAATACCCCACAATACATGTAATGTGCGTAAATTGGTCTATACCCTTTTTTTATTAAATTTCGTATAATTAGATCCGATTGTCCAATCAAAAGATACCAAACTGTCCTATCTTTCATACCAGCACATGCATTTAAATTGATGCAGTTTATCAAGTATAGTCATAATTCTAGGGGCAAAACTTATCTATGGCTCTATCAAATTAATATTCCAAGTATAGATATTGATAAAATAGTTAAAGAAACCTTGATTGATCATTTCATTCACATCTTAGCACCAAAACTTGGAAATCTGCTTACTTTATAATAGTGTTAAATGTAATGTACGTTTAAAAACAACACAGGGCTTGATAATTATTTAACTACTTATCCACAACAATTTTACTCCAGGTTTCACTTTCAAACAGGTAATCATAGGTTTCCGATTGAAACCAGCCGTTGGAATCAATCGTACTTCCCTCATGAACAGCGTTAATGTCGGCATGTACCGTAAATGCGCTTGGTGACGAAATGCACTATTTAAGGATATGCCCAGAGAGAACAGAGAAAAAGATATGCCTATAAAATACTTCAATAATGCAACTATTATTAGATTTAAGGAACTACTTTCAACCACAAATGTAACTATTCTCACTTAACTAGGCATTTTCTTGAAACATCTTATAAATCATTATTGCAAGACCTATAACAAACACTAAAAGCAATATTCCATTTGTAATGTAGAATATGATCAACAACTAAACGCACGAGTATTTAATTAATTAATTAATTTATTTATAAATATTTTTTAAACTAACACGACACACACGAACGGCTACACCTTCAAGAAACCACGCAACTATATTGTTTTTATCATATGCAGTCTAGTTCACCTTGTAAGAACGATTGATATATATAATAAAGTTAAAGATTTTCCTACCGTCGGACTATTTCTCCTCGTTCATAATCCAGTCGAGTATGTACTTTCACATTTTAATCCGTCATGAATATTATACGTTCGTTAACACATCATCACTACTTAATGCAGTTAAATAAATGAATAACCCCGAGACAACCAGGTAGTATTTCATTCATAATGCATCCTGTGTGCACGTGAAAATTTTAAGTACTGACTACAATGTGTGACAAAATTATGACACAATGTTAATAATTCTAAAACTGTTTGTCAACTTCGGTTTTGTATTTGTACTGTTGTTCTAGCATCCACTACTGATTTCCTTATTTTCCTATGTATTTTGTGATGTTGTGTTTTTTTTTTATTTTGTTTGCTTCTGGAATACCTTAGGTAACGTTTATAACTTTTGTTTAAACTATACTTTATTCAATAGTCGAAAAGTAAATGGAATATATAATATATATGAATAAATATAAAAATGTATTAAACAATTCTTACAAGGAGCAAAAATACCGAAATCATATTGCTATATTATCAAACATCTACCCACACAATTTTCATACTGAACTATATTTTGTTCACACGTTATGGCAATTAATGCATTGTAATCTTTGTATTCAAATAGAACTTCTTTTATGTTCTGAAATTAAATCAGAAAAAAAAATTCTTAAAGGTATTAATTTATATTTTCCCATCTTTTCAAACAAAACTATTGTTATACAGTTTCAGACAGTTTCTATCTTTAAATCTATGATAAAACATTTAAAGGTGTAAAGATAGTTGATGCATGAAATAAGAAAACTAGTTTACTTTTCAATATAACAGTTTGTTTAACTTAATGGAGGGCAACGAAAATGTCCCATTTTATTTATTTATTTATTTATTTATTTATTTATTTATTTATTTATTTATTTATTTATTTATTCATTCATTCATTCATTCATTCATTCATTCATTCATTCATTCATTCATTCATTCACTCACTCACTCATGCATTCATTCATTCACATTCATTCATTTATTCATTCATTTATGTTTTAATTTAACAAACGTAGATGCATTCTTTTCCAGCTATTTACTTCAACGTCTATATACTTTAGTATATATATATCGTTTATTATAAAAGCATTTCATACACAAAAACGACATACTCTAATTATTTCATGTACCCTTTTATCTATATATATATGTATGTATGTATGTATGTATGTATGTATGTATGTATGTATGTATGTATGTATGTATGTATGTATATGTATTCCAGATTTTATACAACAATAGAAGTAGAAGAAATAATGAACGTATTGAATATTTTACGTAAAGAGATGTTAAATCGTACTAATGGTGACAGAGAAAACGTTCCTAAAATCGTCATAATGATAGGAAGATCCTCATACGTTCAAGCTGACACAAGAAAATCGTTTAAAGAAAGTTATAAAACAAGAAAAGTGGTTGGTACCTTTTAAGGGTTATTGTCTACACTTTAACCGTATCTTGAATACGACATAGAACATCAGTTTTGTTTTTGGAACTTAAAAGTCAGAGATCCGGATACTCATCCGATTTGTATGTATGTTTATAATATTTACTGTACGATCGTACTGAGATATGTTTTGAAAAGTGTATTTTAAATATATTATTTTAAAAAACAATCATCAATTATTCACTCTTACGTATGGGACTACTAGTCCACAGTCTATAGAGAAAAACCAAAGGGGTTTCTCTGAGATGGCAAAACACCAAAACATATTACTCTTTAAAAGGACGGGTTAATAGTGTAATTGAAAGAAAATAGGCCGCTCACACCAAAGTTTACAAATGCGATCCTTGGCTCAGTGCAAATGCCTCTCAAAAACAACACTGAGTACTAGTTCTACCCTGGATATGGACTTGGGATATGGACTCAGGAGTGAGTCATATAAACACTAATATGTCTTCACTGTCAAACAAAAACAAGATCAACTACCTCCATACGTAAACTTAAATATCTATAATACGAAAAAACTCATGTGAAATTGTAAAATAGTAAGAGCTGTAAACGCAAAATTTAAATTTGAAACTGAACATTTATACAAACAAAGTTCGATAAGATTATTAACTAAATTTCCAATTTCTGCACTTTTTTCTTCTCAGGGAATTCAATTTTACATTGTCAATCTTGAAAAGCGACAGGGATATGAAAACCTTGGAAGAGTTTACGACATTTTGACAGGTGGACCAGAAGCACTTTACCAGATGTGGAAAAAGCCAGCAAAACTGGAAGAGTTGCACGAAACATTTTTCATTCCGAAATGTCAAGGTAGTGTACGTCATGGGCAAATATTTGTCATTTTCAGTATTCATTGATAAATCTTACATTTAAAAATAGTGTAACTACTCGTAACTGTCTTTTGAAACTGTATTATGAATTGGGTAAGGCCGGTACTACAATAAATATTCAGTTTAATGTTCATTTAAACAAACAGTCAACCCTGCCTGATATGGCAAAGAGCACAAGTGGCATTTTAAGACAGGTTGTACATATGAATATGCTTTCCACAAATCGATATAATCATCTGGGTCCGGTTTCACAAAATAAATTTGAACTAAGTAGATTCTTTTTTTTTTTTTTTTATCAACAACATAAAAATGTACAGGCAAATCTACCACAGGCAGGGAGCAAAAGTAATATTTTAAGACAGTTGTTGTTTGATACTGTTTAACTTGTTCTTAAAGCATAGAAACGCGAAATAGCAAATATACCAGTTCTTGTAATTTTCATGAGCTGATGCATTACTGCTATGGAAAAGATGCTTCGATGTGGATTTTTTTCTGATTTTAGTGTTGAAATCCTAGATCTATAAATCTATAGTGACCATGGTTCAACAGTGTAGTGGGACTTTTATGTTAAATTATCTTAATTTGATTATACACATACTGCTCTAATTACTCATAATTTTATTTCAGAATCACCAGCTCAAATGCAAGGTAATATAATACTACCAAGAAAGCTTCATAGCAACACGTTTCAAATGGGGTTCAACACACTTCATGTAATTTATGGCATATCCAGTTTTACTGGTGAAGGAAGACTTCAGACTGAGTCAGGTTATATATGGCATATCCAGTTTCACTGGTGAAGGAAGACCTCAGACTGAGTCAGGTTATATATGGCATATCCAGTTTCACTGGTGAAGGAAGACCTCAGACTGAGTCAGGTTATATATGGCATATCCAGTTTTGCTGGTGAAGGAAGACCTCAGACTGAGTCAGGTTATATATGGCATATCCAGTTTCACTGGTGAAGGAAGACCTCAGACTGAGTCATGTTATATATGTCATATCCAGTTTTACTGGTGAAGGAAGACCTCAGACTGAGTCAGACTGAGTAGAACCACCGCTCTTCCGAAAATAACTTGCAAACTTTCTCACATAAAGTTTTTGGAGCGAGCGGAACTCGAACTTACGACCTTAGCGGTGAGAGGTAAGTGATCTTGAGAAGGCGCCTTAGACCATTAGACCACGGAGGAGCCCTCTTAGCAACACATAGCAGGCATAAAAACACATAAAGTGTCCTACATGTAAAAGGAAAACGAAACGCCTGGTGATATTCAGAGTTACTTTATCAAACTATTGTAAACGATATTTACAGTTTTGAGAATATATGACTGTATTATTGGATAAAGGTTAACATTAATGATTTGTATAAATGAGCATTATTATCAACATAATTATAATTAATGAAATACATTTACGTGCATATTCTAAGATTATGAATATCGCTTACAATAGTTGTTTGATAATATTGCTCTGAACTTCCCCCGACGTTTCTTTATCCTATCAGTATATGTTATACCATTACACGTGTAAAGACCGGTTGCCAGTATCAAAGCTACCTTGTCAAAGTTTCTTTGTCAAAGAAACTATGATAGTGACAACGGCTTCAAAATAAATTGTATCAAAAACTTTGAAGAGCTTTGACTGACTTTGATGAGATAGAACTCAATCCTGTTTTTCGTCAAACTTTGACGAAATCAGCCAATCATCGTCTATGGTTCAGTATTGATATTGACAACGTCAAAACAATATGATGTCAAAACAAAAGTAAAATGGCTGGGAAAGACGAAACCATCTAAGAAACTTTGAATACATAGTTTTTGACAAGGAAACTTTGGTGGTGACAACCGGCCTTTAGACGGCGTGTGCAATACATATATTACCCGATGAGGTCCATATTCCAATCTAAGGACCAAATCTACGTGATATCCCATAGGCCTTAAGTCCTTAGATTTGGATATTAATCGTTATCATCAGACAATAATTGGTTTATTATTTTGACTAACATATTTATTCAATGCTCAAATAAGAAATATTGCATTCTAAATTAGATAACATCACGTAAACAATAAACATAATAATGGTTTAACACCATGTTCTATATTATTTACTGTCGATTTTCGACATGGGTATTAACTATCAATTTATATCATTGGTAATCGACCAATCATACCAGCGATAATTTATAAGTCATGATTCATGCAGATATATGCTATAAAAATAGAAGTCAGGCAAATATTATTGAAAGGTTGATTACAAACATTCATAATAAATAGAAGAAAAATATTCATCTAAAATACCCTAGCTACCTTATTTTCTTGTTTGAAGACTGCTCAAGCGTTGATAGTTTCGATTGTAATGACGATAGCTGCGTCCATTATCAGTCGATATGTGATCGGACTCCGGATTGCAGCAATGGATTCGATGAAGAAGACTGTGGTTTGTTGATAAATATATATATTTTGCTAGATGCCTTGATATTGTGTCTATGTCTGGTTGTTCACACATAATTATCATCTCCATATTCATTTTTTTTTATACTGTATAATCTTGTAAATAAGCGCATACCTGAAGCGTATTGTACATTGTAAATAAACATCTGCAAAGATAAAAAAAAATCGGAAATTCCGATGTGATTTCAATTATCTCTCTTCATGAAATAAATACATATGATTTCGCTCTATCTTCAAGACCCAATCTTTTTTTTGTATGTCCTTTATATAGCAGGTGAGTAGTCATGAATCCTTAACTGAATCCTACTCACATATTGCTATCAGTTCATGTATGTAATTTGTCTGCCCAGTACAGATGTGTTGCATAATAAACAACAGTATATAAATCATGGTTGACACCAAGTCTGTTGATTTGGTAGATACCATGCTATTGTGTCTATGGTTTGTATTGTAGCTAGGCGGGCTCGCCGTAGTCTGTTCTGTACATGGAAATAATAGTAACATCATTTAGTATTTCACTGTGAAAAAAATAGTATCGAATAGAATGGGATAAATGGGTAAAATACGTAGGTTCGATCACCGGTCGGGTTATACAAAATACTTGAAGCTGGTGTTAGAAGCTTCCTCGCTTGGCGCTCAGCATTTAGAGTATAACTTCAGGTCGGTTCTGTCCGGTGGTAGTTTAATGTGACCGGATGGGTTATATACCATGTGTCTGAGGCTTGATACTCCAGTGTGTCAGCGTTCAAAAAAGTGTCTCTAGTAGTCACTGCGCGAAAGGGCTGAAATATTATGACAGCGATACAAGAACACATTGCTATCGCATTAATCGCAAATCCATCGCCATGTATAAGCCAGTGGCTTAAGTTTGCTCTACAATATGTTTGATTGAAGTTTGATTTTCTTCAGATTACGAAGTAATGAAATCCTGCAACATTGATAATGCCCTGCGAGTAAATACATTTAAAGAAAGGAGGGTTGATAGGTGAGATTGTCTGCTTATCTTAAATGATTAGATTTCTATAAAACATTTTTATTCGGGAATTTATTTCTTCCACATGTTTTCGTACTACCATCCATTGCAGAAACGCGGCTATGCATTAGCCACTCCTACACAACTCTCTGCCTCCGTAGAAAATGTTTGACCTATAAAACACATTTCAATGAACTGATATTATTATTAACCTTCTGAAAATGTACACTAACCTTTGATATAATATGCATATGTGTTTACCAATAAGCGATGACAGACGAAATAAATTGTCCTTTACAGATCTTTCTGCTTTGCTCTTGCCAAGAAGAACGGAATCAATGGATGTGACCAACGGAATGGGAAACAACTGACTATAGGAAGCAAGAAAATGCATGAAATTGTCACAAACTATTTACAAAAGATAAACAAATCGGTTGGTATTAACCGACTGGCTTTAGGTAAGTTTCATTTTGAATTTATTCCAAATGAATTGTCTAACATGTCCAAATTTTGATAAAATATTCCGATCGGTGCTATAGAAGGCTCGATATAAATGATATTCATGAAGGCATAATAATAGAAAACATTCAGATACAAGACGTATTGAAGAAGGAAAACATATGTCAGCGACGTCTGCACGTGAGGTACAAAGTATTTCAAGAATAATTTGAATATGATTTCTCATATTTATGTCATTGAGGGCTAATATACGATCATTTAACGTAACCACTCTTTTATGGGATCCGAAAGGTTAACCAGCACCCAAGCTCACCAATCTCCACAAATAAGGTTAATACGCTACTTGAATTGGGATGATAGGGGAATGAGACGAATTAATGTATAATCATTATCAATATGATGATTACCGGGCGGGGGGGGGGGGGGGGGGATTCAAACACATAATTGATAAACAGCCGCGCTTCCGACTGCGCTAACCCTGCTAAAACAAATAGTACGTTTGAGACGTTTGCACGAACCATACATATAGATTTAAGATAAAAAAAAAACAAGTGTGCAACATATATCTATATAATACATTGATAAAATTACATATGAAATATGTAAGCCATTCATTGTATCTATAAAATAACTTACATTCAACTTAAATTGCATTCAAAATAATAAAAACGTATATCTAAGTCAAATCAGTAATATACATTGATACAAATTATATCTAAGGTAAAAGCGGTAAGTCAAGTCTATGAATCACCTTGATACAAATTATTTGCATGAATGAGAGAATGGTGTTCATTCGGTTTATGCAGTTTAAAGCACACATTTGCTTTTACAAGCTTATATCATCTTTATCTCAAGTAAGACAAAGGCAAAGCATATGTACTGTTCATATGTTTCAGGGCTAAATGTATTAATGGGAAACCACACACACGCGGACTACTTCTGGGACGACAAATCGCCGCTGACATATACAGCTTGGTACGTCTAACTGTTTTTGCTTTATCTCATATATTTTGATATTAAGCACTATCTTAGAAAAAAATTCGAATTATATTGTCATTCTTTTGTACTCTCAGTTAGTCTATATATAGCCTGTTATGTCCTGAATCAGATCTATTAACCCCCAATAAAAAATCAGGAAAGGCTATGCCTGTTCTACAATTCATTGCAATTGAACGCTTACTAACTATAACTGTGACGTCATTCAAACTTTCTCTGAATAAACTGACCAGTCAACGTGCTCCAATGTGCTGCTATAAACTGACCAATCGGGAGAGTGGATCTGTTCTCCAGACTTATTCTCAGGGTAAACATGTATTTCTTTAAAATAGCGTCTTGTAAGAGAGTAGTGTTTATTGTTAAACATTGTATTCAAATTGCATGGTTACAGAGGACTTTTCTGAGAAAATAAAAGGCCACAAAGAATGTTTTCGAAAAGTCTTCTCAGGAAATATTTCATATATGTATGTTTTATCATGTGTTGCAGGCAGTCGGCAAGTCATGGCAAAGACTTTTTTCCTGAAATACTCGTTTATGTTATATCATATGTTGCAGGCAGTCGGCAAGTCATGGCAAAGACTGTTTTTCCTTAAATATTCGATATATGTTATACCATGTGTTGCAGGCAGTCGCCTAGTCATGGTAAAGACTGCTTTTTCCTGAAATATTCCACTAAACTTAACACAAGTGTTTGGTTGTCAAAAGCTTGTACTGGCAACCCGTGGGTGCTATGTTCTTGGAGAAAACCAGACATAACAGCAGGTAGGTGTTCGTAAATGTTTAAAAATACCATGTTACAAATCTGACTTACAAACTGTTGATCTGAATTGTCAATCTGCTTTACAGACCCTATACCTGATAATTGTAAATCTTTTATACAGATTCTAGACCTTATATAGAGACTCTAGACCTGATAGTTGTAAAGCTGCGTTAAAGACAGGAGAAACAATAATTGTAAATCTGCTATACAGACTCTAGACCTGATGATTGTTAATCTCCTATACAGACTCTAGACCTGATAATAGTAAATCTGCCATAAAGACTCTAGACCTGATAATTGTAAATCTGCTATACAGACTCTAGACCTGATAATAGTAAATCTGCTACACAGACTGTAGACCTGACAATTGTAAATCTGCTATACAGACTCTAGACCTGATAAATGTAAATCAACTATACAGACTCTAATCCTGATAATTGTAAATCAACTATACAGACTCTAAACCTGATGATTGTAAATCAACTATACAGACTCTAAACCTGATAATTGTGAATCTGCTTTATATACTTTAGACCTGATGATTGTAAATCTGTTAAACATACTCTAGACCTGATGATTATAAATCTGCTATACATACTCTAGACCTGATAATTGTAAATCTGCTTTACAGACTCTAGACCTGATGCTTGTCAATCTGCTAAAGAGAATTTAGACCTGATAATTGCAAATCTGCTATGCAGAATCTAGACCTAATAATTGCAAATCTGCTATTCACTCTACACCTGATGATTGTAGATCTACCAAACAGTCTCTAGACCTGATAATTGTAAATCTGTCTTACAGACTCTAAACGTGATCATTGTAAATTTGCTATACAGACTCTGGATATCATAACTGTAAATCTGATATACATACTCTATACCTGATAATTGTTAATCTACTGTACAGACTCTAGACCTGATAATTGTAAATCTGCTATACATACTCTACACCTGATAATTGTAAATCTGCTTTACAGACTCTAAACCTGATAATAGTAAATCTACTATACAGACTCTAGACCTGATAATTGTAAATCTGCTATACAGACTCTAAACCTGATAATTGTAAATCTGCTATACAGACTCTAGACCTGATAATTGTAAATCTGCTATACAGACTCTAAACCTGATAATTGTAAATCTGCTATACAGACTCTAGACCTGATAATTGTAAATCTGCTATACAGACTCTACACCTGATAATTGTAAATCTGCTATACAGATTCTAGACCTGATAATTGTAAATCTGCTATACAGACTCTAGACCTGATAATTGTAAATCTGCTATACAGACTCTAGACCTGATAATTGTCAATCTACTATACAGACTCTAGACCTGATAATTGCAAATCTGCTATTCATACTTTACACCTGATAATAGTAAATCTGCTATACAGACTTTAAACCTGATAATTGTTAATCTGCTATACAGACTCTAGACCTGATCAATGTAAATCTGCTATACAGACTCTAGACCTGATAATTGTAAATCTGCTATACGGACTCTAGACCTGATAATTGTAAATCTGCTATACAGACTCTAGACCTGATAATAGTTAATCTGCTTTACATACTCTAGACCTGATAATTGTAAATCTGCTATACAGACTTTAGACCTGATAATTAAAAATCTGCTACACAGAATCTAGAACTGTTAATTGTAAATATGCTAAACAGAATCTAGATCTGATAATTGCAAATCTGATACACAGATTCTAGACCTAATAATTGTAAATCTGCTATACGGACTCTAGACCTAATAATTGTAAATCTGCTATAAAGACACTAGACCTGATAATTGCCAATCTGCTACACAGAATCTGGACCTGATAATTGCAAATCTGATAAATAGACTCTAGACCTAATAATTGTAAATCTGCTATACGGACTCTAGACCTGATAATAGTAAATCTGCTACACAGACTGTAGCCCTGATCACTGTAAATCTGCTATACAGACTCTAGACCTGATAATTGCAAATCTGCTACACAGACTTTAGACCTGATAATTGTAAATCTGCTATACAGACTCTAAACCTGATGATTGTAAATCAATTATACACACTCTAAACCTTATAATTGTGAATCTGCTTTACATACTCTAGACCTGATGATTGTAAATATGTTAAACATACTCTAGACCTAATGATTGTAAATCTGCTATACATACTCTAGACCTGATGATTGTTAATCTGTCATACATACTCTAGACCTGATAATTGTAAATCTGCTATACAGACTCTAGACCTGATGCTTGTAAATCTGCTATAGAGACTTTAGACCTAATAATTGCAAATCTGCTACACAGACTCTAGACATGATAATTGTTAATCTGCTATACGAACTCTAGAACTGATTATAGTAGATCTGCTTCACAAACTATCAACTTGGTAATTGTAAATCTGCTATACAGACTCTAAACCTGATAATTGTAAATCTGCTATACAGATTCTAAACCTGATAATTGCAAATTTGCTTTACAAACACTAGACCTGATTATTGCAAATCTGCTATACATACTCTAGACCTGATAATAGTAAATCTGCTATACAGACTCTAGACCTGATAATTGCAAATCTGCTATACAGACTCTAAACCTGATAATAGTAAATCTGCTTTACAGACACTAGACCTGATCAATGTAAATCTGCTATACAGACTCTAGACCTGATAATTGTAAATCTGCTATACAGACTCTAAACCTGATAATAGTAAATCTGCTTTACAGACTCAAAACCTGATAATAGCCAATCTGCTTTAGAGACACTAGACCTGATAATTGTAAATTTGCTATACAGACTCTAATCTTGATAATAGTCTATCTGCTTTACAGACACTAGACCTGATAAATGTAAATCTGCTATACAGACTTTAAACCTGATAATTGTTAATCTGCTATACAGACTCTAAACCTGATAATTGTAAATCTGCTATACAGACTCTAAACCTGATAATAGTAAATCTGCTTTACAGACTCTAAACCTGATAATAGTCAATCTGCTTTAGAGACACTAGACCTGATAATTGTAAATCTGCTATACAGACTCTTATCTTCATAATAGTAAATCTGCTTTACAGACACTTGACCTGATAATTGTAAATCTGTTATACAGACTCTATACCTGATAATAGTAAATCTGCTTTACAGACTTTAAACCTGATAATAGTAAATCTGCTTTAGAGACACTAGACCTGATAATTGTAAATCTGCTATACAGACTCTAATCTTGATAATAGTAAATCTGCTTTACAGACACTAGACCTGATAATTGTAAATCTGCTATACAGATTCTAGACCTGATAATTGTAAATATGCTATACAGACTCTAAACTTGATAATATTAAATCTGCTATACAGACTCTAGACCTGATAACTGTAAATCTGCTATACAGACTCTAGACCTGATAATTTTAAATCTGCTTTACAGATACTAGACCTGATTATTGCAAATCTGCTATACAGACTCTAAACCTGATAATAGTCAATCTGCTTTACAGTCACTAGACCTGATAATTGTAAATCTGCTATACAGACTCTAGACCTGATAATTGTAAATCTGCTATACAGACTCTAGACCTGATTATTGCAAATCTGCTATACATACTCTAGACCTGATAATAGTAAATCTGCTATACAGACTCTAGACCTGATAATTGTAAATCTGCTTTACAGTAACTAGACCTGATAATAGTAAATCTGCTATACAGTCACTAGACCTGATAATTGTAAATTTGCTATACAGACTCTAGACCTGACAATTTTAAATCTGCTTTACAGATACTAGATCTGATTATTGCAAATCTGCTATACAGACTCTAAACCTGATAATTGTAAATTTGCTACAAATACTCTAGACCTGATAATAGTAAATCTGCTTTACAGTCACTAGACCTGATAATTGTAAATCTGCTTTACAGACTCTAGACCTGATAATTGTAAATCTGCTACAAATACTCTAGACCTGTTAATAGTAAATCTGCTTTACAGACACTAGATCTGATAATTTTAAATTTGCTATACAGACTCTAGACCTGATAATTGTCAATCTCCTAAACAGACTCTAGACCTGATAATTGTAAATCTGCTATACAGACTCTACACCGGATAATAGTCAATCTCCTATACAGACTCTTAACCTGATAATTGTAAATCTGCTATACATACTTTAAACCTGATAATTGTAAATCTGCTATACATACTCTAGACCTGATAATTGTAAATCAGCTATACTGACTATAGACCTGATAAAAATAAATCTGCTATACAGACTCTAGACCTGATAATTGTAAATCTGCTATACAGACTCTACACATGATAATAGTCAATCTGTTTTACAGACTCTAAACCTGATAAAAGTAAATCTGCTTAAGAGACACTAGACCTGATAATTGTAAATCTGCTATACAGACTCTAATCTTGATAATAGTAAATCTGCTTTACAGACACTAGACCTGATAATTGTAAATCTGCTATACAGACTCTAGACCTGATAATTATAAATCTGCTATACAGACTCTAAACCTGATAATATTAAATCTGCTATACAGACTCTAGACCTGATAACTGTAAATCTGCTATACAGACTCTAGACCTGATAATTTTAAATCTACTTTACAGATACTAGACCTGATTATTGCAAATCTGCGATACAGACTCTCAACCTGATAATAGTCAATCTGCTTTACAGTCACTAGACCTGATAATTGTAAATCTGCTATACAGACTCTAGACCTGATAATTGTAAATCTGCTATACAGACTCTAGACCTGATTATTGCAAATCTGCTATACATACTCTAGACCTGATAATAGTAAATCTGCTATACAGACTCTAGACCTGATAATTGTAAATATGCTATACAGACTCTAAACGTGATAATATTAAATCTGCTATACAGACTCTAGACCTGATAACTGTAAATCTGCTATACAGACTCTAGACCTGATAATTTTAAATCTGCTTTACAGATACTAGACCTGATTATTGCAAATCTGCTATACAGACTCTAAACCTGATAATTGTCAATCTGCTTTACAGTCACTAGACCTGATAATTGTAAATCTGCTATACAGACTCTAGACCTGATAATTGTAATTCTGCTATACAGACTTTAGACCTGATTATTGCAAATCTGCTATACATACTCTAGACCTGATAATAGTAAATCTGCTATACAGACTCTAGACCTGATAATTGTAAATCTGCTTTACAGTCACTAGACCTGATAATTGTAAATCTGCTATACAGTCACTAGACCTGATAATTGTAAATTTGCTATACAGACTATAGACCTGATAATTTTAAATCTGCTTTACAGATACTAGATCTGATTATTGCAAGTCTGCTATACAGACTCTAAACCTGATAATTGTAAATCTGCTACAAATACTCTAGACCTGATAATAGTCAATCTGCTTTACAGTAACTAGACCTGATAATTGTAAATCTGCTATACAGACTCTAAACCTGATAATTGTAAATCTGCTACAAATACTCTAAACCTGATAATAGTAAATCTGCTTTACAGACACTAGACCTGATAATTTTAAATTTGCTATACAGACTCTAGACCTGATAATTGTAAATCTCCTATACAGACTCTAGACCTGATAATTGTAAATCTGCTATACAGACTCTACACCGAATAATTGTAAATCTGCTATACATACTTTAAACCTGATAATTGTAAATCTGCTATACATACTCTAGACCTGATAATTGTAAATCAGCTATACAGACTATAGACCTGATAAAAATAAATCTGCTATACAGACTCTAGACCTGATAATTGTAAATCTGCTATACAGACTCTAAACATGATAATAGTCAATCTGCTTTACAGACTCTTAACCTGATAAAAGTAAATCAGCTTAAGAGACACTAGACCTGATAATTGTAAATCTGCTATACAGACTCTAATCTTGATAATAGTAAATCTGCTTTACAGACACTAGACCTGATAATTGTAAATCTACTATACAGACTCTAGACCTGATAATTGTAAATCTGCTATACAGACTCTAAACCTGATACTATTAAATCTGCTATACAGACTCTACACCTGATAACTGTAAATCTGCTATACAGACTCTAGACCTGATAATTTTAAATCTGCTTTACAGATACTAGACCTGATTATTGCAAATCTGCTATACAGACTCTAAACCTGATAATAGTCAATCTGCTTTACAGTCACCTGACCTCATAATTGTAAATCTGCTATACAGACTCTAGACCTGATAAATGTAAATCTGCTATACAGACTCTAGACCTGATTATTGCAAATCTGCTATACAGACTCTAGACCTGATAATAGTAAATCTGCTATACAGACACTAGACCTGATAATTGTAAATCTGCTTTACAGTCACTAGACCGGATAATAGTAAATCTGCTAGACAGTCACTAGACCTGATAATTGTAAATTTGCTATACAGACTCTAGACCTGATAATTTTAAATCTGCTTTACAGATACTAGATCTGATTATTGCAAGTCAGCTATACAGACTCTAAACTTGATAATTGTAAATCTGCTACAAATACTCTAGACCTGATAATAGTAAATCTGCTTTACAGTCACTAGACCTGATAATTGTAAATCTGCTATACAGACTCTAGACCTGATAATTGTAAATCTGCTACAAATACTCTAGACCTGATAATAGTAAATCTGCTTTACAGACACTAAACCTGATAATTGTAAATTTGCTATACAGACTCTAGACCTGATAATTGTAAATCTCCTATACAGACTCTAGACCTGATAATTGTAAATCTGCTATACAGACTCTACACCGGATAATAGTAAATCTGCTATACAGACTCTTAACCTGATAATTGTAAATCTGCTATACATACTTTAAACCTGATAATTGTAAATCTGCTATACATACTCTAGACCTGATAATTGTAAATCAGCTATACTGACTCTAGACCTGATAAAAATAAATCTGCTATATAGACTCTAGACCTGATAATAGTAAATACTCTAGACCTGATAATTGTAAATCTGCTATACAGACTCTAAACCTGATAATTGTAAATCTGCTATACAGACTCTAGACCTGATAATTGTAAATCTGCTATAAGACTCTAGACCTGGTTATAGTAAATCTACTATACAGACTCTAGACCTGATAATTGTAAATCTGCTATACAGACTCTAAACCTGATAATTGTAAATCTGCTATACAGACTCTAGACCTGATAATAGTAAATCTGCTATAAAGAATCTAGACCTGATAATAGTAAATCTGCTATACAGACTCTATACCTGATAATAGTAAATCTGCTATACAGACTCTAGACCTGATAATTGTAAATCTGCTATACAGACTCTATACCTGATAATTGTAAATCTGCTATACAGACTCTATACCTGATAATAGTAAATCTGCTATACAGACTCTAGACCTGATAATTGTAAATCTGCTATACAGACTGTAGACCTGATAATTGTAAATCTACTATACAGACTCTAGACCTGATAATTGTAAATTTGCCACACAGACACTAGACCTGATTATTGTAAATCTGCCACATAGACTCTAGACCTGATAATTGTAAATCTGCTATCTGCTACTGTTATCAGCTGAACGACATGAACACCGAGTTGAAATGCTTTTCTTCTAATTTGTCGTTAAATGCTAAACTGAACATTGATTAAAATAAGTTTCGTTTTGTTAATTTAATGTGTTACTAATCTATTCTAGAGCCTGACATGTCGCGATTTTTCAGGTGTGTTATACATTTATATCAAAGCAGTTAATTATATGTCTGTCTACATTAAGTAACAGTTTACTGTGTTTACTAAATTGTCACATGATTAAATTTCCGCTAAAATAACTGACTAGGCATGTCTGTATGTCCCTGGTATGTAGAGGTCGCTGGCGTAGTGAGCTGAGTACGTTTTACAGGCATAGCACCACAATTAGAAACAGGAAATGCTTCCGTGGGATGGTAGCAAAGTGGCGATTATAAATAATCCTTGGGTTTTTTTTTCTTTATCATAAATGTATTTTTCCTTATCTTAATGTTGATTTGTTTATTTGAGTGGCATTATTGATATATTTTAAACATTTTTAAAGCATTGTCTTGTTTTAATTGTACATGATTTCGGAAGTCTACTTTCACTTTATCAACAGAGTACACACTGAACAGAAAAAAAACAACTTTCTTATATGACATATGATCACTACTCCCTATTTTTCTCATCATATTTTGGTAGTGCAGAGGTTGACAAACACTAAAATATAAGTTTCACTTCTGTCATTTGGGTCATTCTATCAATGACAAGCATTCAAACTTTTATTATTATTTACAATAGTATAAAGAACAAAAATCAATGGTGGGGTTACACCTACAGTCAAATATAAAGATAGTTTTACACTGATTCTGATATGAAATTATCAGCTACAGTAATATATCCAAGTATAACATGTATGTAATGAAGACAAGTTAATGAAGCATGTAAATGAAGACATGTAAACGAAGACATGTAAATGAAGCAAGTAAATGAAAACATGTAAATAAAGCATGTTAATGAAGACATGTAAATGAATCATGTTAATAAAGACATGTAAATGACGACATGTAAATGAAGCATGTAAATAAAGACATGTAAATTAAGACATGTAAATTAAGACATGTAAATGAAGACATGTAAATGAAGCATGCAAGTGAAGCATGTAAATGAGGGCACAAAATGTATATTTTTTAAAATTTAAATGTACCGTTTATTTAAGCAATTATTTTCAATTTGCACCATCTGTTTCGTATGTTTTTGTTTTATTCTAATTTACAGCTGAAGGAAGCTCCTCGTCAGATGTAGTGGAAAATTTGATTTCCAAGTCGAATGATACAAATCAGAAATGGAACGCAAACAGTATATTTAAATGCGGAAGTGGAGAAATGATATCTGTACTTTACACTTGTGACAATGTCAATGACTGTGCGGACGGCAGCGATGAAACTAACGCTAAATGTGGTAAATAACGCATAATTGATAGTAATAAAACGCACAATGCTCTATATGACTTTGTGCGTAAAAAAGAGTATAACAGAAAAAAACGTTATACATGTCTAAAAAAATAAAATAGTTATTATAATGGGTATTAGGAAGTCACTGGTTAGGTATGTCAAATCCACCAAAACATGACAAAAATCAATATTTGAATTGAAGTGGTAAATTTTAAACGAAATCCCCATTCTAAAATTAGACAGCACTTATATACTGCTTGACGACCTTCGCATCGTGATTTTGACTATCTTTTAAATGAAACCATTTTTACTACGTGTAAACCTGTATAACGGATTATCAAATTAAAATTAAAAATGAAATCACGTTACGTACTTTATACGTCAGAAAATAGGTTGCAATTTTAAGCGGTAAATCTTTTTTGTCTAACCTAGGCGAGTAGCCCTAGTCAGGAAAGCGCTTTTCACTATATTATTTTGGCATGTTTAGATAGATAGATATTTTGCAATACGAGGTCAGTGAGTATATATAGGCATTGTATAGTGGAAAAAAAAATGTTTTAGCCAATTTAAAAATTCCGAAAAATCCTGATATATTCCCTTTAATATAATTCTCATAACTATTTGAGGGAGGGTGATAGGCAATTGCATGACATTTACCAAAATTTCCCAAGTATATTTATATGTGATTCGATACAACGAGTACCTAATTCGCTTAATCAACATTTAGATAAAAAAAACACAATACTTGTTGAGCACGAATCCTATTATAAAACAATTATATAATGTCAACACTGAAATGTCGACATTAATTTTGTTACTAAAGTGTTCATGACCAGAAAGCTCTCACGTTACTGGAAATGTGATTTGGCGACGCATATTTTTTTATAATTAGTATCACATTATCCAGTGTGTCTTAAATATCATATTTCTATTTTTAGTAATTCAAATATTCACACAATAGTCTAATAACAGATTGATTGAATATTTAGCGTCATTTTTATGCCATCGAGGGCTAACAGACGATCAGTTAACCTAACCACTGTTTCCTTGGATTAACCAGTACTCGAGCACACCTCGTCTCCGCAGTAACTGATAACTTTCCCACTTGAATCAGTGGTGAGAGACAAATGATAATGAGACGCAATGTCGTATATTAATCATCACGGAGACTGTTGCCGGACGGGGGATTCGAACTCACGACCCCTAGATTGATAGTCAGACGCGTAACCGACTGAGCTAATCGGGCCCGGCGTCTAATAACAGACATGATTTCATACTTTTTTTTTTTTTTCCAACGAGTTAATAATTAATAATTTAGCATAAATGTTGAATTGCTATTCTTGCATTCTAGATAAGGACATCTGCATTTGTATCGCAGCTTAAAATCTTATACTTGTTGTCCTGTTTGCACAGCAAATAAAATCGCTCATTTTTTTTTTTAAAATAGAACATTCTATTTCATATATTTCTTACTCAGCCAATGAAACGGCTTCAGGAATTAGAATGTAGACCAACATCTAAGCCGGACAGAGGTGTAATGAACGTAGGATATATAATTTGTTTGAATGTAGAATTTTCGCCTAGTTTAGGCTGCAATGTAGAGTTTGTGCCTATGTTTGAAGTTCAAAGGGCATATATGTACCCAATTCAGGTCATGTGCCTCCGCCGGGGTTTTTCGCTATGCAATAAAATAATCTTACATGATTTTATCGGTTCAGATGATAATTCCGTCCCTTTCCATCTGTTCAACCCATGTAAGATTCTTATATTCCCCCAATAGGGCCAAGATGATGTTCTCAAGCGGTGACGTAATCACGTCACGTCAAAGGATATAGATCATGACGTAATTTACACATTTCTAGATTTACTTTAACGTCTGAAAAGTGATTGTAGTAAAATATACTGATGAATAAATTTGAATATAGAACTAATATTCAATGTGTTTCATATGCCTCGTTCCCACTAGAACAGCTTTCTCTCGGGACGGAATTTTCAATCCGAAACTCAAACTCGGATAAGGTTCTTATACTCGCGTAGGGTGGAAAGGATATGGGCGTGGTCGAGACGATGATAGTATAGGGTGGGGGTCACGTCAGATGGATGTCAATATAACAGCTTCATTAATTTTTTTCAGGTCAAATTTAATAGAAATGAAAACAGGGTATTGCATATATATCAAGGACCATTTTTGTGTGTGAAAATTTGTTCCAGACTCCCTTAGTCATCGTATGTATCACCTTCTCAAGTATGTATCATTTCATTTCCGGCAGTTCCTCGACATTTTACGTACGACAGTCGAGTTGCAATGACTACTTCGAGCGATCTATTTATATAGAGATTACAATAGGTTAAAAAGAAATACATGTTATGTATTATAAGTATCTTTCATGGGTTTGAGGTGTGGCTCGAAAATTCCAACACGAGGGATAACCGTTTATGCAAAGTTACCGCCAAAACAGTTATCCAGAGGGACAGAATTTTCTATTCGCGTCGAATAACCCATGAAAAAATACTTTTTCTTGTGTTTTTTTTTAAGATTAGTATTCCGGTTTATTTTTTATAGTAAACCAAGGATACCATAGTATTTGTGAATGAATACGTCATAATACGAGGATTTTATGAGTGGTGTTACGTCACAGCGCGATAATTTTAGAAATATCTAACTCAGGTAAAAATGCAGATATCCTTACCCGGTGTGCAAGAAATTTATTTATTATACTCCCGCACCGTAATCATGTGATATAATGTTATTTGGATATTGGTACTAATTTTCAGATAGGATATCTAGCACGGTTGGGTACACGTGCAATGATGGGACACTCATTAATATAGGCTTATGGTGTGACTTCTATCCCGATTGCCCGGATCAATCGGACGAAATAGACTGTGGTAAGTTTAGTATATAAAATACAATTACATTATAAGAATATATTAATCTTGCAATGTTTTTTATACTCTGTTATAAATGCATCGGTCGTTCATTACTGTGTAACAACCGGACGAAATAGACTGCGGTAAGTTAGTTGAATAGCCAGGGTCCGTTTCACAAAAAAAAAAAATACGCCAAAAATCATCGTAAACGTAAACCAACAATAACTCATAATATTTTTAATATTCATCAAAATGAATCGAAAATTGCTATAATCATGTAGAAAACGATATATTTTCTGGAAATTTAATTATTTTAAATGTAAATTGACCTAAGGCGATTTTTATCGTTTTCTTTTTTTTTCTTTTTTTTTTTTGTGAAATGCAACAAAGATCATTAATTTTGCAATGTCTTTTAATAATCAGTTATAAATGCAGCGATTAAAAATAAAAAGAACGTCAGTCTTGGTACACTTTTTATCGAGTAGGCAATCAACTTATGGTTTACAAAAAGTACTAAATCGAAGATGTCTAACGTTATTGATTTAACACAAGCTGTCAGTCAAACAAGTCGATAATCCAATCAGTGATCGATATTGGTTGCTACTTTGCCATTGTCCTTAGACAAACAAACGATTTCTAAGTAAACACTACACTGTTTATTACATGGATAATTGCAAGCATTGCCCGTGGTCAGTGGGCGGAGCTATAGCCTCGTTCTCGCGTCAGGTCAATCCTTCTTTGCTCTTACTGATTATAATAACAATTAGTACATGTTACCACTATTGACCAATGCCAATATAGTAAGTCGATTAAACCAAGTCATAGCAGGATATAGCACCCAATTAGCGGAAGACGAGTTAACGTAGTGGAAACGGGTAAATCGTCTGATTACTCAGTAACGTAGATTTCTTCAAATAAACCAAGACAGCGTACCGAAAGCCATACCCATTATACCATAAATTTAATGAATGTCGTAAATTACTTTTATTTTTGCACGTCAATATGTAACTTTAGTTCAGATCATTATATTTATTTTGTGTATAGAGTTGAACATCGATGGCTCGAACACGACGGGACTAGAAACTAGAGCTAAGTATTGTTCAACATCATACCATCTATGTATATGTGTATACATCGAAATAGGAATTCGGGCGGGATCATGCAGATTTCGGTTTTAATCATGACAAAAATATCGAAAGATACGCAGTAACTGTATTTTTCATTTATATATAAATGTTTACCTGTATGAGGGTTCACGGGTGTAATTATACGCTTAATTGATATAATATGATATGCTGTGGTATGGTGTGATATGATGTGATATGGTGTGATATGATGTGTGATAGGATATGATATGATGTGATATGGTGAGATATTCACAAAATCAATTATGAAATACCATTACATGATTACATGTAACACTGTAAATATCATTTATAGTACTTTGATAATGTGTCGCTGAAGTTTACGCGGCGTTTTGTTATCTTTTGATTGATATAAGTGTATTGTCGTAAAGTCGTGCTTGTGAGTATACTGAACGGAATAGCTAACCCGTCACCTTTGTATTTCCAATATCTTTCTTAAAATATGGAGTAGCGTTATATGCTAAACCAACTTTTGCTCTACTCATCTGCAGCAAGAAATCACAACTACTATGAACCATTTTTAAAAATATTTCAAAACCAAATTACATAGGCCTTGTTTTTAAGCGTAAGTATCATGTTACCGTGGGAAAAAAGGGCGTAACTGTGTAGTGAGACGCAAACCTGTATACGACAATAACTGTCAAATTTGATATTATAGACTTGGTCACTGTTATCCAAAACGCTCGCTCTTATTCAAGTTTTTCAGATTTCAGGGAAATTGCTTTGATACATTTTAAAAAAATACATAAAATTTTAGGTGGTGTGTAAGATACATAAAATGTCAGGTGGTGTGTACGATACATAAAATGTCAGGTTGCAGGTTAGCTGTCCCGCTCAGTATCTATATATATGTAAATATATATGTATTTATATTATCAATGGTTCCCTGTGCGTGACATACAATATTTATATTCATACATAGTTGCAGTTCCCTGCTCTGTGTATGAGTGGAAATGTAACAGTGGACAATGCATACCGCTCAATGGAGTCTGTAACAATAGGTTCGACTGTTATGACCGTTCAGATGAAGGAAAAAGTGCCTGTTATGGTAGGTTACGTTATATCAGTTTTATCATGCCAATGCACTTATTTCTGTTACTGCCTGTCTGATAAACATATGTTTATCACATTATTGCAAGTTTATCAGGCATATGACGTCATTGTGTATACTTCATGACGTCATTATGTATAATTATTACATTTTAAAATGAATAAAATCAAAACTAGAAATATTGACATGATAAATAGAATACCATGTAAGCGTCTAATATTATCAACTTTATCAGGTTCGGTACGAAAAAAGCAAAGACTCGGCAGAGCCTCGTCCTGTTTTTCTCTAAGCCTCACCTGATAAAGTTGATAACATCAGACACTAACATGGTATTCTCTATATATGCGGTAGGTAATGTTATATCAGTTAGATCATATACGTCATAGATTTATCCTTTTTATTTTAATTATACTGATTAACCGGGCTTTATCCCGGGCTTTATTCCGGTTTTTATCGTCGTGATCAAGCTGTGCACTGTCGCCTAAATGTTCATTTACGACATGAACTTTATATTCCTCGAATTTCATCTTTTCATGAAACAAATCAAACAAAAAATATATTTTGTGGACCTTGTATTATGTAAAAAAAGTTGCAAAAAATTAATTAAAGGCTACACTTAAATCAGTCAAATTAGGAAGGCGTATGAAGATGTATTAATGCGACTATCAATTATTTTAAATACTTTGATATATGTATTATGTTTGTGGTATTGCAACGCCTGTGTCATTTAAACGTTACACGTACACTGTATCTCATCTATTGGACATATATCTTCTTGGATTGGCAATAAAACTCATATTTAGCGAAATGTCATTACTCCAAATGCAAATAATTTTGGACTTGTTTAGGTCGTTGCTGTACATGTATCTCAAGTGAGCCATCATTTTTACAATGAGGGTCTGTTAGCTTTTATTTGCATATACCATAAAGGCGAAACTTTTTTTTTGGCATATACCATATCAGGTTATTGATTTTTTCTATATTCTATTCGGAAATTGAATTAAAATTCTAATATTTTTCTTCTAATTTAAATCTATTGATCAATTTTGATCTATTTCAAGCTTCTTTAAGATCCTTATACGATCTTAGAATCACCATGATGACCTTTTATGCAGTTTGACCATTTTCCTACAGTAACTCAAAATAAGAGATATACACACAATTAAAGACTCGCAATCTTCAACTTTATTTTCTCTATATAGAAAAAAGTTCTTTTTGCATATGCCATATGAGGTCATTTTTATTTTGCATATTTGCCATATGGGTACCCCACCCCAACCCTAACAGATCCTCTACAATCGGACATTGTTTCATATATAGTTTTCATGAGAACGTCTGTGTTATTGATTGCGAAATGCATTCTATAAATAGGAATGAACAAATGAGAGGGTCCAAAACAATTATTACTAACGCTATTAGCGGAACAATCAAGAGGCCAATAGGAATGCATAAATGACATCAATACAATACATCTTATTTAGTTAACGTCTACCACTACTGTCATATATTTAAATATCATATATCATTGACATGTTCAGTGTCAATATTCAAAGGGTGGCAAGTGTCGAAGTCAACATTGTCATTATATACATGCTTTCAAATGTTTGCAGCCTTATTTTTCTATTAAGTTTTATTCTTGCATACCAGACAAAGATTTTCGCGTATTTTTACCAAGTACGGATTTTTTATCTTGCACCCCTCCATGCGCTCATCCTACCCTGCTGTGATGTGGGAACAATTTACGACGTGACGTATCAAAACATATGACGTAACATATTAAACTTGACGTCTTAAAAATCATCGTGGTGAAAATAATAATAATATTATCCGTTGAAATACATATTCAATGTGTTTGGTATGCAAAAAAACAACAACAACATCTTACATGGTTTTTTTTCCGGTTCATATAGAAAATTATGTATCTTGGTATAATTCTTTACGCGGGGACTCGTTCCCTCCAAAACAGTTATCGCGGGAACACGTTCCCTCCAAAACAGTTATCGCGGGAACACGTTCCCTCCAAAACAGTTATCGCGGGAACTCGTTTTCTATCCGAACCTTAAATCCATGTTTACAGGTGAGTGTAGAAACCGAGATTTGTTTGCATGTGACGACTTCATCGGGTCACAGTGTATTTCAACGACGTTAGCTGCGGATGATTTTACCGATTGTATGTGTAAGGGAGATAACAACACCCGAACCAAACTTAAAATTGGCAATAACTGTACTGGAACTACAAACGGCACATCTCTCTTTGCAAACCTGGGTGACGAAGTACATGGTAAGACACTTGCTGTGTTTTTTGTTGTTATCTGTTTTAAATATTTACAATAATAAAAAAACAATTGTCTGAGATCATTACTGTAAGACCCCTTCAACTGATTATTGTCTAATCTGAACAGTATTCTCTGTGACCAATTGTCTAAAGGTTATTATTGTAATATCCTTTATGTGTATTCCCATCAACCGATACTTGTCTAAACTGAGCAGTATTCTCTCTAAACGATTGTCTACGATCATTACTGTAATATCCTTAATGTATATTCCCTTCAATTGATAATTGTCTAAACTGAAAAGCTTCCTCTGTGACCAATTGTCTTAGATCATTACTGTAAGATCATCGATGTATTTTCCCTTCAGCCGATAATTGCCGAAACTGAACAAAATTCTCTGTGACCTATTATCTAAGATACATTAAGTGTTTATGTTTATTAAATTAATTACTAATATGAATGTAACAAAAGCTGTCGAAGGGACAGCGCGCTCGATTATTTCGATGGTGTTTTAAAATAACAGCTTTTTCAGGGAGTAAGAACCAATATGGTAGACACTTAATATGATACCTCTGAGGCGGTAAAATTAAGCTATAATCATTGCTCGTCTGTTAAAAATGAAATAGCAAAATAATTCAACAACAATATTTATTTTTATTATCAACGGCTTTTTTTTGTTGAAAACACCAATGTGAATGGATGACTCACATTGCCTTAATATTATTTAATTTAGCATTTAGTTACATTTGTCTAACAAATTCACTTTCAAACTTAAACATTGCTTTAAAACTTCCTTTAACTCATTAACCATTGCTGAAAATAACCCAAACAACCCGATAGTTGTGCCAATACCTAACTCAAGGCACACCATGTGCGTATATACTAGCTCTAAAAATTACAAACTGCATGAGTTATGATTCCTGTCGCTGTATGTTCCACAGGCGATGGTGGACATACATGTGAAGTTTTATTCATATTCAATACGTGATTGCATAGTAATCTTACGTAATATAAAAATAACTTGAAAATCCAAGACCGACGCCGACGCCGGGGCGAGTACACTAGCTCCTTTATTATACGATTAGTCGAGCTAATAACGTAATACTTTTTTCTTATATCTTTTGAACAGGTGCACTTAATCTGACCTGTATGGATACGTCATTCAAAATCCAAGTTCAACATGTCAGCCAGCACTACGATGCAAAAAAAGACGTTACCATATTTTCTTTAAAATACGGGAGTGAAATCTTAATTGATCAATTGTTTGACACGTACAACGAGTCTGATTGCAAGCTATGGACAATGCCGGGTCTCGTCTATAGCTCGAGTAATAGCGACCTTGACCCGAACTGGGAGACGAATCAGCTGACAGACATAAGGTAAGGCTCCCTTCCATTATTCCCACTTAATTGGATAAAACTGATATAATACGTATTAGGCCAGTATTAGAATAAATGTGTGTTAGTTTAGGTTGATCTTAGTGTATTTGTTGTTTTTTTAATTTCAATAGATAAAGATATTTCTCTGGCAGTTAAAAATTTCGCTGTAATGGTTTAATTATTACAATATGATGTTATAATTATCATCACATAAAATTACAATAAATGTCATGAATACAAATACCTGGTATTGCCTTGATGAAAAAAATGAATTAAAATCATCTAAATATCGGATTACATTTGGTAAACAGTGTTTTTATGAGAGAGAGAGAGAGAGAGAGAGAGAGAGAGAGAGAGAGAGAGACCGACCGACCGACCGACCGACCGACCGACAGAGAATGAGAGACAGACAGACAGGCAGACAGGCAGGCAGGCAGGCAGGCAGACAGAGAATGACACAGACAGACAGACAGACAGACAGACAGACAGACAGACAGACAGACAGACAGACAGACAGACAGACAGACAGACAGACAGACAGACAGACAGACAGACAGACAGACAGACAGACAGACAGACAGACAGACAGACAGACAGACAGACAGACAGACAGACAGACAGACAGACAGACAGACAGACAGACAGACAGACATGGTAAACAGCATTTCTATAAAGAGAGAGAGAGAGAGAGAGAGAGAGAGAGAGAGATCTAAAATCTAAATGTAAATTTTAGTGCCTATTATTTAAATACCCCAATAATTAATCACACTTTATCCGAAAAGAGATTTCAGGTCCATTAATCGAGTTACTCGAGCATTGTCGTTAAAAAAAAATGCAGATGACATTTACATGTATCGACAACAATAAGAAAGAGCAGTCATACACAAATAGAAATAATGAAACATTCATCGTGTTTACTGTGATATAGACAATTAGGTACATATATGAGTAAAAAATCCGAGTTTGAGTCTGAGTTTCTGACTAGGTCCAGGGGTCGTATTCACCAACAATTCTTGAGAATATTCTTAGACTTGGGCTTGAAAATCAAATCCAGATTTCAACCTTAGATATTCAGTTTACCATGACAGACAGAATAATTAAGATTTGGCTATATATTTGGTGTCCTTAAAAGCTTTCAAATTTTGACCTTATAAAATGGTTATTAAGTGTGCTATCCAAAATTCATTCTTGAGTTAAAGTCTAAGAATATTCTTAAGAATGGTTGATGAATTCCTCTCCACGTGTTATAAACACCAAGGTTAAACTTTGAATTTGTATGTAATATTATAGTATGTATTTTGAATAACAATGAGTTAACGAATAAGGGAAAGGCCGAATCTAATGTTGAGAGAACTTGTGGCCAGACCCTTTTGCCTTAAATTGTATTTGACTTATATGCATGATAAATATTGTAATATGTGTTTATTTGGCAATTAAATATGTTTAAACTAGTTAACGCTGTTAGTATATTATGTTATACTTAATCTTTACTACTTTTCAGGTCACATAACAATTTGTCTATCACTTCTCCACCTCGCAAATTAATTTATAAGAAACGAGTAACCGCATTAAGCTATATGGACAACGAGCAGAACTACATAGTCTGCCAGCGTAAAGGTAAAGTAAAGTAACGCCGTTCAATTATTTGTATGTGTGCTAATCTTTAAAGGGGGTAGACCGGGAAAAAATCTTGAATGGTTTTAAAATGGATGAAACACATCTTATTATCATTAACAAATAAAACACAAATGGTTAAGTGTGTCATACACCAAAACGTGACATAATTCGATATTCAAATTAGAGGTCGTAAACTTGAAACAAAAAGCCATTCTAAAAATAGACAGTACGTACGATGTATTTACTGCCTGACGACTTTCACATCATCATTCGGACTCTTTCTAAGATGAAACAAGTTTACTACATGTAAACCTGTATAACAAATCATATTGAAATGTGAGATGTGATCACGTGACTCACTTAATACGTCACAAAATATGTTGCAATTTTAAGCGAGAAATCCCTGTTCAATATATTATTTTAGTATGTTAAAAAGATATCCTTTTGGCAATACGGATCAGTGAGTATATAAAGACATGTTATATTGGAATAAAATGTTTTAAACATAGTAAAACATCAATATTAAACATTAAATATTTACATTTACTCCTCTCTTGAACCTTTACTGAACCAACATAAAAAGAGGATCCTGCCTCATGCATTCATGTCCATATTCATGTTTTTTTGATTTGGAAGTAAATTAATTTACAAACGAGTTTGCAAAAATACATTATGCAAGGATCTGTCCAACTTTAAATGTTTTGCTAACGAGTTCTATAAGTTAAATAATAAATATGCACGAATGTAAGAAATTTTGTATAACTCAGAAAAAAATGGTACACTTGATTAACAGATCACTTCTACACGGAAGTTTTGTTTTTTCGGGCGTATAAGTCTCTGTCCGTTGTCGTATGTACCCCGGCAGTTTTCTACGGGATCCGAACTATACGGAAAATACCGAACGATGAATCGAAGTTATATTGCACTGGGTCACTATTAAAAATATGTAAGGGATTGATAAGTTAGATGAAAACATCCATTTCTTATTACGAGGGTTGAGGTTGCAGGTCGATATTTATAGCTGGCATAAGCCACGCCCCATTTTTAAGAGTGAAAACTGTGCGTGGAATTAAATGGTTAGGGGTCGTACTCCCCAACCATTCATGAGAATAGTTTCAGACCTGAGCTTGAAAATCCATATTTCAACATTAGATATCTAGTTTTCCATGACGGATAGAGTCAATGCGAGAGTTTATTTGGCTCTATATCAGGTGGCGTTACACGTTAGCAGATTTTTGTCTCAAAAATGGTCTATAAGTGTAGTTTTCAAAATTCATTCTTGAGTTAATGTATAAGAATATTTTTAAGAATGGTTGGTGAATACGACCCCTGATATTCGCATTAAAGCAGATTTTGTTCTTAAAGCTTGAAGTTTCCATAAGATTATAAGGAACACAAGTTTTATACAAATATTATCTGTTTCTTTTTACACTAGATGCAGGTTATTTGTAACTGCGGATCTGGTCCCAGTTTCACTTAACATCTCAATTTGAGATTTTTCACTCCTCAACTTTTTGAAATGTTATATCTTTATATGCAATGATCATTTTGATCAATGCGCAAAGATTTATTATGATTTTAATTCTGTGAGTCCATTCAATATGTAATAAGTTATACACACTTACATTTAATATGTAATAAGTTATATAAACTTACATTTAATATGTAATTAGTTATACATACTTACATTTAATATGTAATAAGTTATACACACTTACATTAAATATGTAATAAGTTATACACACTTGCAGAAATCGATCTTTTTTTAGTTGAGATCTTTCTTGAAACTGACCTCAGGAACGATTGTTAGCAAATTGGCTGATATACAGAAATTCAGAAGAATTACTTTTGTGCATATTTAAGATATTAGTATCTGTTAGCTTGTTGAATAAACCGGTGACCAGTTTATGTCTAAAATATCTAGGGGTGAGGGTGGGTGGGTGCTGTTACATACATTTTGTACATCGTTTTGTGAGAAATATATTCATCTGTATACATCTGACATATACATCTATCAACAAAACTGGTTGTTATATATAACCTGTAACGTGTTGAAGATGACAACAATTCCCTCGCCCCTACAACCCACCCCCACCCCCACCCCCCTTATTAAATATTTAATCAATTTGATTGTTTTCTCTTACAGAAAGAAAGCAACGGTTAGGAGACAATGATGAAATGATGACCTGTAAGACTGGTAGTACACAAGTATACGGACGAAACAAATGCTTACTAAAGATCAAACCTGACGGGGCTCCGTTTGGTTGCAGAGATCTCACTCATTTAGATGACTGTGGTAAGTCATAAGTAATCATTTATCGAATCAAAACTGATACAAACCTCAGCACGCATGCAAGCATGTACGTAAAAATACATTAAACATGTGATACACGTTCATAAACGCACGGACACATGCACATATACACACACCAAACCACGTGATATAAAAGCGTACTCTAGAAACATTATTTTAGTAATACACACAGTCAGTATGAAGGGTACAATTCTACTTCCTAATTTCTGCCCTCAAAGTATTTCATGATTTTGTAACACAAATATGCTGTAAGTTTGTTGGGACGAACAGTTTTAAATAATTCCTAAGACATTGAAATATTAGATATTTTTATTATAAAATATGTTTAAATGAAACAACGGGCATCCTAAAATATAATGAAACTAGGTCAATCCGACTGTTAAAGTCCTCATCAATTTAAGTGACTTACCCTTGACCTTGTTTGTTGTTGGATGCTCATATTAACAAATGTATATGGCAACCCTGGAAATAATAACATTGATTGATAACATTATATTATTTATTTGTTTTTATTATTATTATTATCATTATAATCATTATTATAAATACTTTTACTATTATCATTATCATTATTATTATTATTATTATCATTTATTATTATCATTATTTTATTATTATTATCATTATTATTATCATTATCATCATCTTTATTATTATTATTACTATTATTATTGTTATAATCATTACTATTAGTATTATTATTATTATTATTATTATTATTATTATTATTATTATTATCATTGCTATCATTATTATTATTATCATTATTATTATTATTATCATTATTATTTTTTATTATTATTATAATTATTATTATTGTCTGATATTACCAATTTTCTATATTATATCTGTCTTGTCAACATGTAAGAAAATACCCACTTTACATGACACGAGCTGAATGAACATATACTAGTATATATCTTTATTTAAGTCTCACCTATGTACAAACATATAAATAAAACATACTGTAACACATACAATGTACATAGCCATTCAATATTAGAATTACAAGAGACTATCGCTATAAAATTAATTGACATAAAATATATACATCTATCACAGATTATTCATGCATTATTTTAGAAAAAAATGTATACTATATAGCATTATACACTGTAAGTATTGAGACACCGGCGCTAATCTTGGCTTTACACCTAAAAGTGTGTTAAAATAACTTTTTTTTAAATCGTGAAAGGAAAAATAAATGCAAATGCATTGCTATATAGTCAAAAGCTTTTTTAAAAATATTTTAAAAGATCAGTTATCACCCCAGATCAGATCTGGAATGACCTGATTAGCACCAATTTCTCAACATAATATAAAATTTATTTGTTTTACATTTTAAGATATATTACATTATTTATATAAGATATTTCTACGTTTTTGTAGTATTGTAAAACAGGTTTTGGCACATATTCTTATCATATCTTTATTGGAAACGAGAAACTTCATTTTATTACAGTCATTAAAATTATTAAAGTTCGCATCTATGCTTACTGCTTTAAGCATCAGATCTGTCCAAATATTTTTATAAGTGGCACGTTTTAAAATCACCTGAAACTCATCTTCTATAGCATTATTACAGAAAGGACATAACCGGTCATTCTCATTAATACCCTCATATCGACCAGTTTCTAGTTTTAATGGCGCAACACCACATCTGAAATTTGCAAACGCTGATCTATGCTTCATTGGTAGCACAATTTGACAATAATTTTCTACTTCATAATCATTTTTAAAAAGCCTATAAGTTCTTAATTTGTTACATCAATTACCACGTATACTAGTTGTTTAATTTACACTTGCTTTCCATTCCGTAGTATATATATATATATACATCACCTTTTCAAATACAGTATCAACAAATTTAGTTTTGTTAACGTTTGAGTATGTATGAATATGAAGCTGTAAACTATCAAATTGATTTATAACTGTGAAAACCCAATTTTTACAAGAGTTATTAGATTTATTTCGTGCCCAAATAAATATTCTTTTATTTAATCTTGTATCAATTGTATAGATGTTGCGTATCCAATGTCTGGCTATACATTTCCATTGTTTGATTATTGGAGGGACCCAACCTTTATCGCCTGAAATGACTGCGGTAGGTGTATATTTGCCAGTTCCCAGAAAAAAATCGCATCGCTCTATTTTGTATTGAATTTATGCACGGATTAGATTTAACGCCCCATACTCTAGCTCCATACGATATAACAGACCAAACAAGTGAATCAAACAACTTTGTAAATACTTTATGGGGCATTACACCTAAGCTTTTATACCTGGCAATAAGTAAACCTAGAGCACGACCAACGCTTTGAGCAACTATTTTTGCAGTTACATTAAAATCTAGATGCTCTGTTAATGTTAATCCAAGATATACATATTTATCGGAATAAGTTAGAACATTGTCACTGCAAGTAAATGCAATATCTGATTTAGCAATTGACAGTGGTCTGAAATGTACAATGCTACTCTTAGTAAAATTAATTGTCATACTGTTAATACTACACCAGCTATTTAACTCATTAAGCATATGCTGCAGGATTTTTTCATTTTCAGCAAGTAGTACAATATCATCAGCATACATTAAAATGCTAACATTTTCATTATCAATACAGATAACTTTACCTAGGGATTTTATACGTAATGCTAGGTCATTTATAAACAAATTTAATAATACGGGTGACAATGAACAGCCTTTTCTTAAACCAGAATTCACTGGAAAGCAGTTAAAAAAAACATAAAACAAACTTGGCCTATACATGCCAATACAAAATAACTATGCAAACATGAAACCGAAATGCATCAGTATAGTTTGTTGTATATAACCTTATTTAGCATCGCCTAAGGTTTCCCGTGTGGGAGATGACTCCAGAAAAGTGTTAGTCTTTTTATGTTTGTGAAGGACCAGAACATATACTCCCTGTTGTTAGTTTATAAAAGTGTCATTTAATTTGGTGATTTCATATTGACCACCCAAGTTATTTGTTCTCAGATATTTATATTTTTCTCGATCTAACACATTGGGTCAATGTGAAAACATTTGAACAAATAACTGGACTAGTTATAATAACGTTCTACTATACACAAGTATATCTATCAATATTCATTTGCAGAATATTATAAGTGCCCGAAAGATTATGCAACATGTCCAAACAGTTTCTGTCTGCACGTTCAGCACGTGTGTGATGGACAACCCCACTGTCCTCATGGGGAGGACGAGCTTGGCTGTGGTGAGTATTAACTTGCGTATGTAAATGTACTGCTTCTATGTTATTGATATCAAAGCGTTGCAGGCGCTAAAGCCCTGGAGCTGCAGAAGATTTGGTGTAGAAGTAGTTTAGATTTATTTTTTAAATTCTACTTTAACCAGCATTGAGTTTTCAAAATTTTACTCTGGGTTTGAAAATGCCCGCGAGTCATTTTTCTGTGGTCTGTCTTTCTTTTTTGACATGTCCTCAAAGTTTAAATTATCCTATTCTGACTTTGTACGTTATTTTGAATTTTCTGTAGTTCATGTTCAATTTTCAATAATTTAATTTTTTTCTGAGAGCTAAATTACGTCTCTAACATAACAATATAAGGTACATGTATACTTAAATCGAATAATAAATGAAAAAGAAAAAGTCTAAAATAATAATTCTATCAGAGGGCCCCGGGCGATAGTGCAGTGAACAGAGTGTTGGTAGCCAATCACCCATGTGGTCATAATTTCAGTCCCACACTTAAATCAATGGCTTCTCAAAAAGAACGTTAAAAAGTGGTTTTACCCAGACACGAGGTCGGAGCATATAATCTCTAACTATATAAGCTTTTTTCGAGTTGAAATAAATTTGTGCAAATTGTATTTCCATTTTGCTCAAATAATTTAATCTATACATTTATAGCCTTATTCTTCTAACTTACGTCGTTTCATTCTTCAGACAACTATACCTGTAAAGGTATGTACAAATGCCGGAACAGCACTGCCTGCCTTCCCTACAGACAGGTTTGTGACAATAAACGACAATGTCCCCGTGGAGACGACGAAGTTCTATGTAATTACGAGTGTCCAAAACAGTGTAATTGTAAAGGTGCAATTTTTAAATGCCAGGCAACAGATGTTCCAAAGACAGTTTCACAGATGTCAAAATTGTCTCAACACGTACGGTATATAGACTTTAGTGGTTCTGCAGTATCGAACGAAAGTGTGTACTCATCTTTCCATCGTTTGCTAGTTTTAGATCTAACAGATTGCAAACTGACAACCGTTTTGTCAAACGAGAATATATCTATATTCGAGAATTTGCAAAATTTGAGGAAACTTGATATTTCGAACAACTACATCAAATATCTACCAGGAAATAGTTTCAACGGGTTGACCAATCTAAGAAAACTTTTTCTTAGTGATAACAAAGCACTTAGCACTATAGACGACGATGCATTCCGTGATTTTGGACAAGTCACCCTTTTACACATGGCCAAATGTGGTTTGCAGCATATAGACGCACAGCTGTTCCGCAAAATGCTGAAGTTGAAAAATCTGGACTTGAGTTTTAATCCAATACACACACACTCTGGAACATTAAAAGAAAATCCAAATCTAAAACAACTGGACCTCAGCGGAACTTATTTGCTTCCCAATCAGGACTTTTTCGAAGGTATCACCCATTTGAGAAAACTTCGAACGAATCATCCAGAAACTTGCTGCTTTATCAAAGAACGATTCTACAAATGCCAGTGCATATCGCCTGTTGATGATATTTCGTCATGTACGGATCTCATCAGCAACGATCTTCTGAGAAACTTCATCTGGATAATAGGCGGCTTAGCGTTGCTAGGTAACGTGTTTGTTATCAGTTATCGCGTCTGGGATGGTTCGTTTGTTACCGAATGGATGTCACACACTGTTTTCGTTACCTTTCTAGGGTTTTCAGATTTGCTCATGGGTATTTATACAATTATAATTGCTAGCGTCGATGCCACGTACAGGGGAACGTACGTCCATCATAAAACGGAATGGCGCAATAGTCCGTTGTGTGTGCTGGCGGGAACAATATCTGCAACATCGAGCGAAGCTTCAGCCATGCTCATTTGTCTTATAGCTATTGACAGATACATTGCAGTAAGGTTTCCATTTACAAAGATATCCACCAAACTATCGGTGATATTAGCTTTTGTGTCTGTGGTGCTTGCTGCAGTTATTGCTATTTTACCAGTTATGATTTACGGATATTTTGAAGGTCATTTCTATTCACGGTCTGGCGTATGCACGGCACTTCCTCTCACGAGAAGCAAACGCTCGACTGGATGGCATTACTCTGTTGGTGTATTTATCATTTTTAATATGATCCTTTTCATGGTTGTTGGGGTCGTACAGCTGTTGTTGTACAAAGAGGTTAAAACGTCATCGCAGAAGTCTAGACGATCACGAGCGAGTGTGGATACAGTAGTTGCTAGGTCACTTACCGTAGTAATAGTAACCGATTTCCTGTGTTGGTTTCCGATTGGAGTATTAGGTGAGACATACACATTTTCTTTTCTAAAATAAATAGGATAGTAAACGGGATAACTCCGTTTTGTGTTAATTATACATGTATGATTTGGTAAAACTTTCAAAATGTTGAAAGAATGAAAATACTTTTTACATTTCAATTTTGGTTTAAACAACATTTATTTGTTATCAGCATATAACATTTACATATATTCGATATACAGCGATATATAACAACATAATTGAGAAAAAAGCTATTTCTAGCGTTTACAAAGTCTCTCTTTTGAAAGTTTTGTATTCAATTTGACGTTAATTTTGATTTTGTTTTAAATTATGCTAGCGTGTTTTTTTTTCTTATTTTTTATCTTGAAATATGTCCAGTTTAGTAACATACAGAATTAATAATGTCTATTCAATGACTTACATGTATTCTCATGATATACGTAAATACGTTTACGTCATATATGCTATTATTTTACTTCCGCATTTCAAACTTGTCACTGAGAGACCCAATAGGCCTCTCTCAAAGTATATGCATGCCACACATTCCATTATCCAAGCGAGGTTAGGAGCTCATCACACTACCAGCTGATTAGCAGACGACTATAACTACATAGGAAAATGGCTACACCCTTATCAACTTGGGATGATATTTTGAGACCTGGACAAAATTATTTAGGGCGAAATGGAGGAATACATTGCAATGTAAGTTATCATGTTTACATATCTATCTATTATTGTTATGAATTTTAAATATCTTATCATTGTTTGTTTTTTTATTTGAAATAAATACAAACTTTAAAAACATCTATTTTTTCTTTAATGTATGCATAAACCGCAGCATGTAACAACACATTATGTTATATAAAGAAAGAGAAGTGAAATAATTGGTGTTACCGTATTAGGCCTTATAAACATAATTTTATAGACATGTAAACAGTATTATATATAACAATTTATTGTCAATATTTTAGAATATTGAATAATACTTGTATCTTTCATTATAGGGTGGGAATGGACTGTATGAATAAATCCAGCACTGTAAACCAGAAGATAAAACAAGCACTGTAAACCAGAAGAATCAAATCAAATCAAAAGTATATTGACATGCTGGAGAACATAGAGAAAACATGGAAAACATGATGACAGAGACACAAAAAAGTCAGAAAAGTAGTCCCCATAAATTGGTACACCTGTAAAGTATATATCTGCAGGACTTGCACTTGACAATCTAGAAAATGTATTACTCCAACTATATGACTACATACACTAACAATCAGCTTCCGAAACAGTTGGGTCAACTCTGCTTCTGTCTGTATAACTGATATGTAAAGTAAATTATAAGCTTTATTTAAATGTAGACATTGATTTGAGACATTCTTGTAATAAGATGAGTTCGAACATGTATATTGAGTAAATAAAATGTTAACTGCCTTTATTTTATTTTTTTTTATTATTATTTCTCTGTGATCTGTTACACCCGCTATTAAGCCATATCCCCTCCTCTTATATTATTTTTGTTTTATAAAAAGAAAGAATAGAAGGATTTTAGCAAATACAAGATGGTTAACTGTTCTGTTGTGTTCTAGACAATAGACACTTATATGAGTACACATGGTAAGGCACAAATATTCATGGAACCTGGCATTTTACAAACGGTTTGTATCCCTTCTAAATCACTTTCAAAGAGAGGTGTTAATTAGCCTTTATCTTCAGGAATGTTTACACAGGTCAGATGCGAATGAATGGATTTACAACAGACCCTTTCCTCCACCCCTGAGAATTTGTAAATACATTCAGTTATCAGATCATAAAACACTGTAAAAACCAGTATAGCAATACACATACTGAATGATATAAAAACTTAATTTTCAAATTATGAACTACTTAAATCAATAATTAAATATTGTATTTTGACCTTTACATTAATTAAACTGTCAACAAATTTAAATTAACAGATCTAGTCTATCTCAATTATTATCCGAGATAGCCATGTTATCTCTGTGTACGCTAGTATTGCTGTAAGATAGGACGTGCTCCTAACCTCGTTCTGGTGTAG